>CAESWR010000206.1:24029-40789 GCA_903171835.1 Mullus surmuletus | reverse complement strand
AAAAAAAAAAAAAAAAGTCTCATGGGGAAACAAACGCAAGCCGTCAAACAATCCGACAGGTTGTAAACATATCAGTGTCTTAAGATTTTTCCCCTCTTTATTTGATCGTTTGCAAGTGCAGGGAGACAGGAAACAAGGACAGAGAGATGAATATAACATGCAACAAAAGGTTCATGGCCAGAATCAAACTGCGGACGCTGCGGTTATGTGATATGGGTCTTAACCAGGAGGCTACTTGGGCGCCCCAGAAGTCAATGGCTTCACCAGATTGTCTAAAACACTTTATTTGGCGATAAAAACCGAACGTGAGCGCGACGTCAGTGCCAGTAATAACCATTCCCTGCGCTGCAAAAGCATGCACTGCTGTGGTTAGTGCAGTAGGTCAAAGTTGAACCAGGAATTCGGCCTCTGGCATTTGGCGAAAGGCTTGAAAAAATGAATGAACTGCAGTTTGCATGACCGTGCTATCACCTTAAACCTACTGGATGGAGCAATATCAGCAGTTTACACCGGTCGTCATTAGTTACGACCACTGGGCAGAGCAACAGAGAGACAATTAGAATTCAGTTTACTGAATTCGCAATATTTTACACCAACATTTAATCACCCGTGCTCCATCCCTGCACCCACATTTCATAAAAGCGAGTTCAGACAAGGTACCAAAAGTGCAAATTCAGAGGGATCTGCTGAGTGTGTGTTTTTTTTTCCCCCCAGAGGGTCGAGCAGGGCGTCCTTACCTTGCACTCTCCGTTGATGCAGATGTCCAGAGAGTCAGCCTGACATCGGGTGCCGTCGATGACTGCAGGGGAGCGCTCGGTGTAGAAGTTATAGCCCTCTGCCAAGCAGTTCAGAGCGCAGGGCTTCACACCACCTGGGTCGGACAGAGCAGCACGCAGAAAACAAGACAAATGACCCGAATGGGACAACCAAAGAGATAAATGATCAACAATAACGTAGGATCCACAAAACACTGGAGCCGTTCCAGGACTCTCAGCCAGCTCTGGGATCTCCTTTTGCGTTGTTGACAATAGTAATCGCATGGGGGGGGGGGGTCAGCTGCGCTCTGATCTAAACCCCCCCCCAAGCCTGACATCACCCTAACGCCGACACCAGCAGAGACAGCTGGCTGCCAACAGCAATCACGCTGAAATCCACACGCAGGGTATCTGCTGTTTTTACATGACGGCTTCCAGCGAGCGGGGCGCTGCAAGTCAGGAGGTGATGGATTTGACAAAACAGGCCGGCGTGATAAAACAAGATCAAACTTAAGCTCCTCCATCTCTGAAAGAAAATAAAGGCTGTGTTTACATGCTTCAAACGTTAAGCACTTTTTTTCGCCTCCCTCTGTGAGCTATTCGCGTTTTAAGTTAAGTGGATATTTTCCATGATCCCCAGACATCAAGGAGAGAACGCGGGAGGAGAATGACAGAAAGCCTGCGCTCCTCGACTCTTGCCAATAGCTGCGATAGTACAGCAGCACTTCCACCACTTCTGGCCCAGATAGCGGCGATCCAGAATAGACCCAAGAACGAGCCCCCCGGTTCAACCCCGTAGAGGCTCTTGACATGCGATGTGTCGGGATGTCGATCAGCAATACGAAATCAAAGACGGCGCGGCGTGAACTGATCTGAAGAATTCCGAAAATGTCCTCGCCACCGTCGCAGTTAACTGTGCAGACGCGACTGGCCGGCCAGCAGGAAGTGCATTGGAACGTAAAACAGAGGACAGGAAGACTTTACAGCTCATCGCTTGAAAGAAAAAGCGCCTGGACGGTTAAGAGTCTCTGGAACCAGACGCAGCTGGTTTTCATGAACTCAAAGTTAGCTTAGTTATAACACGAGTGTTTACGAAGTGAAGACAAACAGGTTGCACCTGCACAACATTTCAGCGCAAAAGCGAACAACTTCTTGGAGCAAGTTCTTGGAGCTAGCTGTTTTTTGATCAAAACAAAGAGGTTAGATGTTGTGTTGCATTATGGGAGTTGTTACCTCATCTTTATTGTGAAACAGCCGCAATCGAAGAAACTGGCTTTTACATGCGTGACAAGACAGCTATTGGTCTTTTCCTTAGTCTACAACTAGGGAATAATAATAATGCATAGAAAGAATTGTGTGAATTTAATCAATGAATGGATATTTCTAAAATGTTGCCCTTTTTACCATCAGAAGTAATTATATTTTTGCTTATGAGCAACATGAACTTTTCTTTTTCAAATCATGAAGGTCTTCACTCATTAAGTCATCCATTCAATTCTTGGATAAGATAATAGCTTTCCAAGAACTGGGTAAAAACTATAATAATCATACTTTTAATTGCAACAAATAGCTGGTCCAACCAAGTCCTGAACTCACCACCAGTGTAAGGCTTCCAGTTGTAGTACTTCCCACGGAAAGGCATGCTGTCGAAGTCAGCGCACTGCTTCTCTCGGAAATCACGAGATCCAACAGGGCAGGCCTGCAGACAATACGGGCAGCAATTTAGAGATACATTAACATCACAGCTAACCATACCAAAATAGGTCGCTCTAACTCATTGCTGCTGTGTTTTAGTCACGCAGGGACACTATGAAAGATCACACTACTCTAAGTTACTCTAAGTTTGAGAGCCTGTTGATTGATATTTTTTAAGGACATTGAATGATTTGAACGACAAAAACACATACACACAATGTTTTTTTCCCAGATTTTGCAAATTATATCAAAAAACACTGGCAAGCACATTGGTATCGTGTTTTACAATCTTGAGATAATTAAGATCCCTGATGCAGACTAGCGTGATGTTATTAGCGAATAAGTGAATTATCCGCAAAGACTATTTTCTTTATTCCGGGAAGCTTTTATTTGCACAGACAACATCGTTATTAAAAACTGGACAAACTCTGTAAGAGAAGTCACATTTTATTTTCAGACACTAAAACAGACTTGTTTTTTGGAATTCCTGATTGAGAACAGTGTGTTTTGCGTTTGGAGGGATCGCTGTGTTTTCATGTGTGGATTTATTATGGATAATGAAGCACTTCTTTGGCAGGGTAATTAGAAACACAGACGCGGCCAGAGGAGGTAGAACGCCCCGGCCGAGGCTGGGCATGGGCTGGCGCGGCAGACCTGGTTCTGATTCTAGACGGACGAATCCGTGATGGCATTGCTTGACGTAGATGTGACTCCAGCGAGAGGAGGAAAAGGTGGAAACGAAACGCTTTATTGGTGTGAAAAGGTCCTTAGAAACCCCAAAACACTCTCCCCCAAGACAAATAAAAGCACTTGGGTCAAAGCTGTATTTCACATGTTGAAAGTGTTCCAGTGTGGGAGCCGGCCGTGGGGAGGCCGAGCCACTTTCATTACCACTCAAGTGTTTTGCCAATATGGCAGCTTTAAACTTGCACATCAAACATGCAGATTGGGTCCGAAGAGACGGAATAATATTATTACAAGTGTGTGTTGAAATGACAGCGCCGGGCCAAATGAGATTAACATGTGTTAACACGTGTTTTTAAAGTTGAGAAGAAAGTCAAATTTTTCGGGATGCGAGTCAGAATTATTAATGGATAAATGGATTATCAATTAAACCATTTATTTTAGAACAATGGCTCAGAAGTGAGAAACTATCTGGAATAAAAATCAAAGGATGCTCAGTGCGGATCAGGCTTGAGTTACATTTGACCCCCCTCCTCCCCCCAAACACTCCAAACCCCAAATTAGATTGAGTTTGCTGGATCAAGTGACTATTTTGTGATTTTTGTCGTGAGATGTTCTATTTTAACTTATCTAACTTAATAGATCTACACATGAAATCTGTGTCAAAACACTAGCCTGCATTCCTCAGGCTCCATTAAAAGTTAAAGGGAAATGTTCAAAACACGACTCGAGTAATTTTTGGCTGGGAGACAACACAATTTTACAAACTGTGGTTGTGGATTTGGCAAGATACGGGTATTTTACCATGCAGAGAGGATGTCGTGAAAGACGCCATTAAATTGCATTACAGGAAATGTGGTGTCCAGCGTTTTGATGCTAAAAGTAGGGGCTAAAAGTCAGAAAGTCAGCCTCCGTTGCTCAGTTTCAACCTCCTCCATTTGTCCATTCCAACAGGCGGGCGGCTCAACGGATGGCGATGTTAGTTAGCCAGTTCACCGCTTTTGGTCCAGAAATGAATATCTCAGTGTCGTCTTGGAAAGTAATTCATAATGCCACAATGATGGATCCCAGTCACTGACTTTTCCTCTAGCACCACCATGAGGTTGACATTTGTGGTTTTGAGTGAAATGTCCCAACAACTATTGGAAGGATGGCTATGAAATCACTCATGTTCCCTTTAGGACCACATGCTAACACACTAAACAGAAGGCCCTTTCACACTTAACTCATTTGGTCCGGATATTCTGACTTTTTACTTTGAGCTAAATTACTGCTGTGAAAAGGTCCAAACCCAAGAGCCAAAAAGAGGTGACACTCTGCGGTTAGCCTATCGTCTGAACCAGAAAAAGCGGATTGAAAAGAAGTCTTTGATTGAAATTTGGTCAGATAATGTTTGAAAAGGCCAACGGGCTACCACTCAAGCTACCACTTTGCTGGTATTTTTGGAGAGGATATGAGAGGTGAGAGTAAAGCCACTTCAAGAGAAACTACAAACAGTATACAATCATTCATTGTCTCCCATGAATGCAAATGGTGACCAATGGTGACCCAAAGAAATTACATGTCTACCACAGATACACGCAGTCAAAGATCAAATCCAAGGTCATAAAAACATGAACCTCACTTTCAGATGTGAAAAAGCCTTAAGATAGGGACCACGTAAGACATTACACCTGCCAAATTCCATATGCATTTGCTAATGGTTAGCATGCTAATATTAGCATTAGGCTTAGTACATACAATTATAGCCTTGCAAGGTCTCTAATATGGTTATAGACTCACAAGTCCCCCAATGTTAAATATAAGTGGCATAACTGTCTGTGTGCCTCGATGACTTGTGTCCAATCAGACGATTCCATTTTCGGCAGCCCTGGGATGAAGCTTTATACTAATGGAAACAGTCTTACACTATAAAGAATCCTCCCACGGGAAAAACATAGTAGCAACAAGAAGGAATTGAGGCACTGTTAATAAATATCTGACCACTAATCATTGTAAAAATAGTAGATAAATATGTATGTAAGTGTGTCAGTATTTGTAGCACATCTGGTGTTCTCATACACACACAGATTTTCCCTGAACAAGGTGTGGTCAGCGTGATGAAATCGTGGTTAGGGATGTTGTTTGTTTTCCAAAAAAAACACTAAGAGCTTGCTCTCAGCTGTTATTTTTAAGACTTGTGGTTGAATGTCCACCAGGGCCCTAACTATTTCAATTTTCACCTTGTGAAAAAAGGCCACCTAGAAATAGTTGAACAGAAATCTCAACTTGTAGCCATGTTAAATATTTATGTAAAGCTTTGCGCCAGAACCCCCTTCAAAAAAAAAATCAAAAAAAAATCTGAAAATGCTTTTCATGCACTACGCTGAAACATTGACTCAAAAAAATGTCACAAACAATATATGAACTATAAAGTGACTAATAGAGGAATAAACCCAAAGTTACCAAAGGGAATATTGAATCACTGCCTGTACGTTTTTTTCATCGCCTAGCCTGCGTTCCAAGAAGAAAGCATGTCGGAGAGCTTAAATGCACCATGACAGTGGTGCTAGCCAACATGCTCCTTGTAAAGTCCTTCCTAAGATAACATGTCAGCATCACCAATTCAACAGCTTCAATTTGTTTGTATTTGCTCCAAACGTCAATGGAAAGAACAAGGGACTCACATCAGTGTTGCAGGATCTGTAGCGTTTCCTCTCGCCAAGGCAATACTTGCCTCCTCCAGAGGGGCTGAGAGACACAGGAGAAGTGAATTATTGGGGGCATCACATTCTCATCAGTCACAAATACGACAACAAACTCTTGAAACAAATCATCTTTAGGAGGTAGTGATTATGTCAAGACGGGTTTGGTGATTGCGGGTTATGAATCGTGTCGAAACGTCTTGGTGTCTGAGTCTGGATTTGCTGCATTGTTTAAATGTGTCAACTGATGTGAAATCTAGACGGGGGGAGACAAGCTAAATTCACTGTTTCTACTCTCCACGACACATCCACTACACCTTTAAAGGGTTTGTTTTTCTTCTCTTATCACCTCTTCCCCCCGTCTCACCTTCGCGAGCCTCCCCTTCCTCCAAGACTGTTTCCACTTCATCGAGAAAAGCAGCGAGACAGGCTCTTTAATAAATGTGTTGGAGCGAGTGCTGCCTGTGTTTTCTCTGCCTCCCTCCTCTTTGCACTGATGCCTGAGACTGAGAGGCAGCGATCACCTTACACAGGTGTTCCATATTATGCCGCTGCCTTCAACAACCTACCCCCCCCTCCGCCACCCAACCCCACCCCCCACCTTTTTTTCCCTTCCCTCTGGTTCACCCTGGCTCCTCCGAGTGTTTTCCCATGACGTATTTGACGTAATTTCTAGCTTCCAATACAAAGGAACGCAAAGATGGCAGACAGATAAAGATCCAGATGTTTACTTGCCAGCCAAAGATGCGCTGGACAATGATGCGTCCAATGAGGACACATGGGAAGGCTTAAAAAAATAGTCTAAGCAGCACTGTCTTCTCCAATAGAGAATGAGATGAAACAGCTGGTAGACAACCCCTCGGGACTTTGGGGTTGTCGACAATCTGGAAAGCACTCTTCACGAGAACAGGAGCACTAACCAAACAACTTATATTTGGATGAGAAATTATGGTCTTAACATCTCATACAGCGCAACCCTGTAGAGATTGCTCATCAAGATTCAAACAAAGCTTTTTTAACTCACCTACTCACCAATGGAATAGTATCAGTGCTTTAAAAACAATGCATGTAATGGAATCCATTAATGACCACCTATGATCAACCAAGGCTTTTGACCCATGAAACACCTAAAGAGTTTTCTGGACGATTTTCCTGGAACTATGCCTTTACAGATGATGATGAGGCCTCAGCAGAAGCATGCGTTTGATTTAATTATGTCAGCAAAACAGTGAGCAAGTGCAGTCATACCTCAGTTTTGCTTTTGTTTTTTTCAGACAAAGGCTCTGGGCTCTTTCTGGGAAACCGTGCTTCGTCAGTGGTGACGTCATGCGGCTTTAATGTGTGCAGATGAAATGTCTCACCATGAATTATTCCCCTATCCTCAGTTTGTTAGATCCATTGTTTCTCCATGACTAATATCATATACGCTCACTGCATATTAAAGCAACTATCTAATCAACCAATCATGTCACAGAAATTCAACTATCAACCATAAGACTGTGTTGAAGTTCAAATTAGGTGACAGAAATGGGAAGAAATGTGATTTCAATGACTTTGGGCATGATTATTTTGGTCTCAAAGAGACTGGTATGACTGTCGATGGGATCTTTATCCATACAACTATCTCTTGTTTGATAAGAAATGGTCCAAAAAACTAAGTGGATCTTCTGGTCTGGTTTTTCACAATAGGGATACTGGGAAATACTGAAAGAATCTGATCTGATAGGCCAACATTGGTTATAAGCAATAGGCAGAATCATAAGACATAGGTCTATCCTGCTTTGTAACGATCCAGGTTACTGCTGGTGGTGTACGGTGTGGTGAAGGATATTTCCTGCCACAATCTGCCTTCATAATACAAATGTATTATTGTTGAATTATCGTGTCCACCAGATCTGATTCCAAGAGAGCATCTTTGAGATGTCAGGGACCGGCCTGTTTGTATACCTAAAGGTACTGCCCACAAAACAGCAGCATCTATGTGCACGTCAATATGGTCCAAAGTCTTTAAGGACATTTCCCTGCAACCTGGACCATAATAAAGACAGTAGGGGCTCCAACTTGGTACTGGCAAAACATTTAATAACAATTTACAATAGGCTACGATGAATAATTTGTTATATCCTACAAGGTCAGAAACCTTGACTTTAAATCCCACGTCCTCAAAATTCTATTAGACTCAGAAGAACTTAACTACATTTTGCCGTAGCCTAATTAGAGCTCATTAGTGCCAAGCTAATACCCATACACACAACACACACACGTGCGCATACACAAACACACACACCTATAGGCACGACCTGGATGTGTGTGTTCAGCTTGCTGTGGCTTACTTTGCCTACTTACGCTGGGCTGTCACAGTGCCTCATGGAGGAGGATACACCGCCCCCACAGGTCCTGCTGCACTCCCCCCATAACGACCAGGGCCCCCAGCCTCCATCCACACTTTGAGGCCAGGTACCAAACGCTACACACTCGCCCTGGTAGCACCACTGCCCAGGGGAAACACAGTGAGAGAGAAACATGGGTTAATGCACACACAAATAATTTCTTATAGGAAAAACATTCAGTCAGTTCAGAGATTTTTTGAGAGTGTTACACTCAATAACCTGCAACTCATTATAACAGAGGACAACACAAGTGTCAGTTTTATTGTTTTTCCAAATGTTCTGTCCATATTGTAAATTACACTGCATTTATTCACAATGAAACGTAGACTATACAACATCTGACTGATGAGATTTTCTTTTAATGGCACCTTCTCTCTTCTTCCAGTCCCTTTCACACAGACACACACAAACTTGTGATTACATTATTACTTAGCCTGTAATTTCATTTTCGCATTAGCCCTGTTATTTCTTCTCCTCGTTTTCCATTTTATTATTGTCGGCGTCTTCCTCCTTATCAAGGTTTATTTTTGTAAGGTTTTGCAGCTCAATTCAATCACGTCCTTTTCATCTTTAAAAGCATAGTTTGACATTTTGGGAAATATACATTTGCTTTCTTTTCAAGAATGCTGAAGCTAGTATCAGTTTCATGTTGAGGCGTTACAGGGAGAATACGATGAGGAAATAACATATTCTTCCTCCTAAATGTTGAGTTCATAACAAACTAGCTGCATTCGGTCATGTCTGGAGTTTTCCTGTTAAGCACATAGTCTGCATCAATGGTGGCTAATATTATATATTTATATAAAAGGCATGGTGTGGCTAATATCAGCTGACACAGCTGTGATGGTGGCTAATACCTAACATAATTGGGAGTGATGGTGGTGAATGTAAGGTAACATTCACTATGTAGTGTGGCTAACATTAGCTAATATGGCCTGACGGTGGCAAACATGGTCTGGAGTGATGTTGGCTAATGTTGGGTATAACTGACTGGAGTGATACTGTGGCTAAAATTAGCTAACATAGTCGAGTGATGATGGCTAATGTTAGCTAACATAGTCTGGAGTGTCTATAGAATGATGGCATGGCTAATATTGGTCTGGCGCAATGGTGGATAATGTTGGCTTTTACGAGGGGTTTGGATTAGCTAAGCTTAGCAAAAATATTTACGGTGAACCAATATGAGCTTTCAGAGTCTGCCTCAATTTCAAAATATCCCAAAAATCTGACAGAAATTCATATTTCCATAGTAGAGAAAAGCCAACATAGTACTTTTTCTTAAGTTTCCATGTGCAAAAAAATTGATTGTTTATCCCGCTCCCTTTATGAACATGCCAACATTAGTACAGAACAATAAAGGGACCAATGCCATATAAATAAAATTGAGTGGAAACATCAAATCATGAAAACACCTGTGTCTACTGAATTGGAAAGCTTGTTTTTTCCTCTTTGTTTCTGATGTGGCAAATGAGTGTTGGAAAGGATCGCATAGTGCATCAGGAGTGTGTTAAGCCATGTGCTAAGCTGTCCAAAGATCCAAAGGGAAGAGGGGATCAGGGACGGCCTTTTGTCCCTGCAACTGTGTCAGTAGGCTAAGAACTGCGAGACAAGGACTACCAAGGTGAGTGCTACGTCGGGCCAGTGTCCTCTTTCTCTCGCTTAGTCATTCATGCCCTCGAGACGCTGTCTAAACAAGATTAGCAGCAGGAGAGCGGTGAAGGTGGCAAGCAGAGGGATGAGGGTAAAGAACCCAGAGCAACCACGAAGTAGACACATGCGAGTCCACCTAAATACACTGAAAAACTGTCTCTCATGCTACTTCCCCCAGGCTCTCTCCCTCTCCTCCTGTGCCTGTTGTAGGGCCTCTCTCCATTACACGCAGAGTGAGAAATGGCTGACATTCATATTCCTTTGAAGCTTTCCCCCGGCAGGGGCAGACAGGGTACGCCAGTGGCTCTCCTAAAGCTGCTCCAAAAGCTGTTCCAAAGCCCCCGAGGCTCAACCTGGGGCCCCCTGTGTTGTCCAGGACCCTGTCCGTGGGCCCCGGCCCTCAAAGGCTCCACTGAGCTAATGGTAATCACGGGTGACAGCTCGTGACACTCTCCCATTCTTCCCTTTTAGACCTCGGACCATCCGGCGACAATGGCTGCCGTAATCCGTGTTAAAACTGTCTCCCCTAACCTGGCTGGCATCAACAGCAGGCTGATGACCTAAAGCCTGCCTTGCTTGCGTGTGTGTGTGTGATAGTACCCGTTGCATGAGTGCACACACAGGGAATGGTACCTCTTCCCAGAGTGAAGGCAGGAGGGTACCACCAGCTAGAAAGCAGAGTCAGGGTACGAACTGAAGTGCTCTTTTGACATCACTGCTCTGACGATTACTGCAGTGGTCTAAAGGTCAGTTTGACCAGATTACAAAAGTCTGGAACTCCTCAAGGTTTCTTCCCGAGCTTTTCCTCTACAGTTGCCAAATGCTTGCTCATGGGGGAATGCTGGGTCTCTGTAAATAATATTTTGAAGAGTTCAGGCTAGGCTTCGCTAATATGAAAAATGTCCTGAGATAACCTGCCACTTCATTAGTGTTGTCCCATATAACACCTCTGCCATGGATTCTGCCATTACAATGATAATATTGTTCTAATATTCTGTCCCTCTGATGTATGTGGCCATGTGGCGTGGAAAACGCTTTTTAGTACACCTCTAATAATGTCAACAAGAACTTAATACAAAGCAGAATACATGGCAGAGCTGCGGGATTGTATTAGTGAACAGGTCTACCCAGTGGCCATTTTATCGATTTGGCGTTACATAGGTTTGGTTTTATTTACCCAGGAGGAAAAAAATTAAAACTAACTTCTCTCTATTTTGATATAGCTACCTAGCTTGGTAGACTTTTACGACCTGGATTTAGTTTCTCATCCAAGATGTGGAATTTTTTTGGTATATTTTTGAGACTGACATACATTTCAAGGCATCTCTGGCGTTTTGGAGTGGAAATCTTAGATAGAGTCAAGAATTAAGTGCAAGAGAAACATGAGATGACTTACCCCTTTCTCGATGCTGCCAGTCTGGCACAGGGTCCCCTCTGCGGCAGGGATACTGTTTGTAACACAGCGGTTGCTTTTGCTAAGGCACCAGAGCTCTCTACACACTTCCTAGGAAAGAAGGCAAAAGCAAGTTGGTCAGAATAAATCACTTCTGCAGACTGGGAGTGAGGATTGATGAATTCAGGGTGAGAATGATTTATCAGTAGCCTTTGGTGGTTTTCCTCTCTGTGCTTTTCTTCTGTTTTCCGGGCACGGTGAGACAAAAAGGAAGACCGTGGAAATGTGTCAATAAATCTACGTGAATCCAGATCGGAGAAGAGGATGAAAAAGAGCTGATGAGACTACATCAAGAGTGTGGAGAGGCATTTCCAACTTCCAAGCGCCCATATGCTTTGGATCACTGTGTATCTTGAGCAATACACCAAGGGTCAGCGGGTGCTCTTAATGTTCTCTTATGAGAAATGAAGAGTCAGCTGGATCAACACCATGACTAACGTTTGCTCACGTTCACCTCAGGACCACACGGGACGGTGACATCAGTTCTACAAATCCCATTTCGGCTTCTTAGGGGAAATCAAGACTGAGCAATAGGCCTCCCAAGTCTTAGATAAAGATGACTTGTAGGCCTAACAAATATCTTTAGTATTACTGAGTGGTTTGAATAAACATCATATCTCCGTCTTCTCCTCCTTCCTCTACAGTCTAGACCATAAGGAGAATCCATTTAGATTACTGAAGGAGGGGAGTGTGTGTGCGAGTGAGAGAGAACGACAGGGAGAAAAGACAGCACTAAGTTGCCCCCAAATAAATAAAACCATAAAGTGAACACATGTTACAAGGACAGGTCTGCACAACCTTGCATTAGATTTCCCATTAAACCGAACTGGGTCGCCATGCGTTTCAACTTCAAAGGCTTTTACAGGACAATTGTGTACGGCAGAAGAGCAGGCCCATGAAAAAGAGTTATGATCTCGCGCATAGATTCTGACCCCCAGGGTCAGTAAATATGCCATGGCCCTGCAGCTCCCTGAGCCTATCCAGATTAAATAAAGCGGCAAACTGCCACTCTCTGGCTGCAGCGACTCCCCTCTGCCAGCTGGTTTCAATAAGCCGCCCCGCTGCTCCATTCACTATCTCTGCACTGCTAAAAGGTCAACGGCCCGGGTCTTAACGAACATGTATATGGGTCTGATGGATTTACGTGAAGAGAGAACAAGCTGGTGATAAAAAGGCCAGGGGCACTCCGTTAAGGTCTCACTAATATAGCCATCAAAAGTTGTTTGTTTTTCATACCTCCAACTTCCAGTATTGCTCATAGTGCAGACGTGCAGTCAAACTGAGGAAGCCAAATTATTGGTATAAATTACGTCGGCTTCCTCTCCCGACATCTGTTACTTTTCTCACCTCTGACACAGTCTCACGCTGTGATTTAAAGTCTGTGATACCCCAGCGGTTCAAAGATCGTTAAAATCTTTGAATTCGGTCGAGCCCCCCGGAGATGTCGCAGTCGTAGTCAGTGAAATGTTTCTGTTGTGTTGCCCTACATCAGCAGTCCCCAACTGTTTTTGGTAATGACCCTAAATACAAAGCAATCCAGACGCTCGCTTGATTTGTGCGCAGTTAATGTTGAGGAATGAATTTAGCATTTTTCTGGATGAGTGCTAAAGGATCGTGACCATGTGGCAACGTCACAAAGTCTCTGTATAACACAATGGCGCCAAATGTTCGTATAACTCCTTTAAACTGATAGAACACCATTAAAGACATGTTCATCGCTGACTGATTTCGAGGCTTCAGTGACATGACGGCGCTATAACGGCGTCATAAAATTTAGGACCGAATTCTCAGTGTTCCTGCCTCTTTGACCCACATCCTCAAACCAGCCAAACTGAACATGTTATGAAATGAAAAGTCTGACCTACATGTCATCCACATGGGAGATGTTTGCCCCTAAGGGGGCTATGTCATAATGGCCTTCCTACATGTGGTTAACATTGTGAAAGGTTCGCTATTATTCCAAACCGTGATCTTTTCCCCGCACCTAACCTTGTCATTCACCAGCCAAAATCTAAACCAAACTGTGGAGATGAGACTGGAAAACAAAGAACTTGTGAGTCATATCAGCCTGAAGTAAGTTTCTGCTAAGATTGTGCATTCGTTCACCATATACTGCTTTTCTTAACACACTGTTGGCTTTTGTTTTTCACCTGATTTCCAAGAGCCTCTTTCCAAGAGAGATTTTGTCTCAACACATATTCATCACACAATGTGAGAACATTCGACTCGGTCTAACAGGTATTCCAATCCAGATTTTCTTGGACAAAGAGTCGCATGGCCTTTACGCAACATAAAACGCGATACATAAAGACAGAGAGCCAGGGGTCTAAGATGTTATTGCAGTTAGAGTAAACTTCCCTAACTGCCCTATCACTGCTTCAAGATGATAAGAAAATATGAAAAATATACAATGTTGATAAATCCACTTGGTATTGCCAAGCCTGGAATCCAAAAACCAGACTCTTCCTTTCATTAGAACTTTTATCCATTTCAGTGGTCAGTGGTCTTTCCTGTAAGCAACAGAGGGCATCTCTTTCACAGATGGCTGTATGAAATAGATCTGATTGTCAGATGAAAAACTCCAATCGGGCTCTGGTGAATCAGTGCTGGAATCCAATATGCTCCTAAATGGGTGTCTTTCATGCTGATCTAAAACCACAATTATGAGCTTAAGACCCAAAATAACAGGGTTTGATTCAGGGCCTGTTATAATCTGCTGTCAGATATTTCTTTCAATGAAATGCAATAACGATGATCTCAGCTAATCTCTGTCTCTTTTTTTCCCCCATCATGTGCCCAAATATTTATATCAGGCAAAACAATATGACATTATTGTTCATTAAAACTAAACGGAGGATTCTTTCAACCACTCATATTTAACGTGTGGTTGTTCCTTATCTTTCACTGCCTGCGTCACTTCACTTTGTGTACCAAGGATTTCCAGTCATCCAGTCAAAGGGAGGTGGGGGGGGGGGGTGGAATCATTATCATCACAGAATGAGCCACGTGTTGACTTCAATCCTTCATCTCTTTGTGTTGGAAGTTTAGAGGTTAAAAGAGGAATATAGGGATGTGTGGAGAGACACCTATGAAACAGCTATAGCCATCAAGCAATAATAAAACAATTATCTTCCTCACATGTATACCCTGCTCCTTCAATTTCAAAGGGGGGATATAAACTTGGAGGCAACTGTTATTATTACCTCATTGCCCACAGGGGAGAGAACATATGTTCATCATGCACACATCTAAAACTTAAATATGTATACCTCATCACACGGTCATATAGAGCTAGGAGAGTCATATATCATATACTTTTTTACCAATGATTTTGTCATTTTTTCAAGGGAAAACATTATCCAATCCTCCCTCTTATAGGTGGCTTTTTGTACTTTGAAGTTCAAAAACAAAGAGAGGATTTAAACCTGAAAACATAAAAAAGTGCTCCCTGATCAACAAAAACAATAATATTCCTTACGCCTACTGAGTACACCTCCGCCTGACAGCAAACCCCTTAAGAACTACAAAACTGCAGCTCCCAGAAGGCCTGGCCCCTACCTGAGTGTGCGCAGGTGTAGTTCATACTGCAAAATATTAGAGTTGGATCGACTAGATTTTTACCTTCCTGGTTATTGTTCAATCTGATGGCGGCTTGAGTTTCGTTTAAAGTGAACCATAGCGAAGATTTAAGTGTGTGGAAATCCTCTTTTTGTTTTTAATTTATTGAGTATTCCAAATGATTCAAAAGGGGATGATGTTGAGATCACTCGATATCCACTGTCTTAAAAGTCCAATGTGAGCTTCAACACTCAAATCACTGATCTTGCATCTGCTGTCACTCTTTTTTTAAATGGACCCTCCAGTTCTAAAGACCACCCATCTGAAATTATGCCACGCCATTAAGTTCCTTTTCACAAGCCCTGGTTAGCTCCTCAAAAATATCAATTAGTAGATCACTGATGATGTACTTGGCAATTTCTGTCAAAAACATCTGAATAAAAGTGAAAGTAAACTATTTCTCATTTTGCTGTGGACCCTCGGAAAGACCCCCACCTTGTGAACCCCTGCACTGGAAAAGCCCTTCAGTTCCAGATTTGGCTGTAACAGAGGCTTCAGTTATTGGTCTTGGCGGAGATCCGCGCTCTCTGAGTGCCCTTCGAAACTCTAACTGGATTTATGGATGTTTATTGAAAGATTGCACACTAGAAAACTAAAATTTAATGAGCTTCTCCGGTTCAAACATGTCACCGGGGTCATTTGGGGTCAGCGAGAAGTAAACAAGCGAATGACGGCAAAAAGATGCTGGTTTCTTACCCCATACTTGCACTGGCGTGAGGAGGCTCCGTACTGGAAGCGACACTGCTCGTCTGCATCGTACACCTGCCCCGGGGCCACTGTTGGGTACAGGAAGTCTCGTTTCAGAGGTTCATTGTCCAGACACGTCCCCCGACCTGAGCTGTCAAAAACACAAACCTACAATAGAATTGTTTCTTATACAAAGGAACCTTTCTACGCTTGGCTGATGCCAGAGCGAGAAAAGCCAAGGTTGGACGATTAAAGCCCCCCACACACACACTTTTCTTTAATACCTTGGCTGGTGTTCCTTGACTCATTTAATTTTACCACCAAACTACTATTGTAGGACCCTTGTCAAAGATCTCAAATGACATGTAATTAATGTTGATATAACACATCAACACCTCCTCGTCAAAAGGGGTGTTGAAGCACAGGCAGAGACATTTTACCTGAGGCAAAGAGGGAAGGATCTGCCTATCTGCCTGTCTTGAAAGACCAGCCCTCTTTGATTATATGGCTCTGTGTTCCACTATTCTGTATGTCGCTGCTTATACGGAATCCGCAGAGGAGCCAATAAAATGACAGAGCAGGAAGAACGAAGAGAAAAATCTGGAGTGAGCTATGGGTCATATGTCCAGGCTGAGGATTATGTTTAGTCTGTTTTGTCAGATAGAAATATGTGCACTCACAAAGAACTTGTGGGGGGAGAAAAAACACAGCAGTTTTGTATTCTGGTAGCTAAAAAATAAAAATACTTCAGCCAGGAAGCGAACAGAGCGGCTTTTGTTGGCGTGTGTGTTTATTCTGGGTTTACATACTGAGCTTGTTTAACTGTCTGTGCTGCTGTGTGGATGCTTTTTCTCCACGCGAGGAGCTAAAATCGCGCTTAACACAATAAAGAAGCAAGAAATGTGCCGTATTTCATCTTGATCTACCTCCTCTTCCTCTCCCCGAGTCAAAATACTACAACTATTTACTATAACACTGTGTTCTTTCCAGCTGTGGCAGCTGCAACATGCAGTGGAATGCTTCCCATCCCTCGAAAGGAAAAGTGGGCTTGATGACAACAATAACGTAGACTTTGGTGCTTTTTGATTGAGCAGACTGTGACTCGGGCCCAAAATAAGACTCAAATCAGGAGGTCGGTAAAGAA
>CAESWR010000206.1:6840-23985 GCA_903171835.1 Mullus surmuletus | reverse complement strand
GGAAAAAAAAAAACATTCTCATTTATTGTTTGAACAATGACTGAGTCGGCTTTTTGAGGTGCAGTTACAGTTTGATAGGAATTACAAGACAAAAAACTGTAACTTCATTTAGTAAAGCTGTTGTCAAAGTCTTACGAACCCCAAAACACATCTCCAAAGTTATGAGCCAAGCTGTTAGAGAGCTGCACATGCATGCTTGACTTTACACGGCACGATTTTTTTTTGTCTTTTTTTACAATAGTGGTACTCAACACTGACAATCTGGCCTCATTTACACACATTCACACTCTAAGAGACGCTCACTGAGAGCTTAAGAGTTTACGCATCATTGTTATTAACCTGATGTTCTCAATTTTGAAATGTCAAGTATAAGCATCTTAAAATTGTACTTTAATTGCTGCAGTTTTTCCCCAGATACTCCTCGCAGCGCAGTGGAAAACCTCAGCTGTTGCGAGGGAAGGAGACAAAAGGCTGCGGATAAGCCCGGCTAATTCGAGTGGAACAGGAAGAATGACCGGCATGGTCCTTTTCAGTGTTTCTCATCAGAGGGAGAGAGGCAAGCCTGACTATTTATTAGTCTGGAGCGAGACAAAATAAAGTCAAACTTTAAATTTAGAAGCCGTTATTTGGCATTGTCTGTTTCTGTCCTGCGGTTTGAGCCAAATTCATTACGCTGGAGGGAAATTTCCTCTAATAAGTGGGAACATAACAATCCCTGAACTCTGACACCGGTCATTCATGTAGATATAAACCATGCTGATTGGATCCAACCACTGGTGAGAGAGCAGCATGATTTCATTAACAATCGTCACACGGCGCGAGTCATATAAGTCTAATATCGCATTCGGAGGGGGTATGCGGTGTCTGAGATTCTCATAAACCCAAACTGTCTGCCTTTTAACATTTATCACAAGCTAGCATGCAGAGTTTGGGAGAATAAACTGTGACTGAACTCTGCGCGGCGCATTCATAAACCATTCCTTAAAAACCCAAACAAAGCGCCACATATTGCTCGAGCAAGACAGTGAATCTAGGCCAACACCACAGCCAAAGTTGTTTACTTGGCAGGGGGAAGCATGTGTGATATCCAAAACTCTGATTGAGGGAGAGAAAAGGAGGATAATTGGAGTTTACAGACAGAACCCTTTTGTAAGAAACATAAAGACCAGAGGCAATAAAACTGAAATGAATAGAGAAAAGGGGGCTAATACAAAACCGGGTGCAAGACAAACTAAGCAACGGTTGATCCTGCTTAGAGAAGAAGTAAAATAGCTTTTTGGTCATCCTCAGATACTCTGGCCAGGAGCGGCAGAGAAGCGGCTCTTTGTGTCCCAGTTAAGAGTTGGCATAAAATACTGTCATCTCTGTCACAAGTGCTGTTCTCTAACCCTCCTCTAACAGCTTTCAGCCGGAAACATCATCTGACAACCACGGCCGCTATTATCCGCCTTCTTGGAGGGCCTCAATGACTAAAAATGAATACGGGTGCACACACTCAGACACACACACGGGCGCACCGCAGACTCGCATCACATCCTACCAACACCTCACCGCAGGGTTGTATATTAGGATTTTCAGGCAGCACTCGGGTCTTAGAGAGGAGCAGTCAAGCTGAACCGTCCTTCTATGAAAACACCGAAAGCGATCACTCTCTGTGGGTCTAGAGCTGTACTAAGAAACTGAGATTTGTGCGGTCCGCTCTTTGCCGGGGGGGGGTGGGATCATAAATACTGGGCGGTAATACCCGGGGTGCGATAAATGCCAACACCCCGAATGTAAGTGGTGTATTATATATAATGTGGGAATAATAATCTTAATTGCAGAAAAACCTCCAAATGTCCCGCGGCAGACACACAGCGTCATTACTATGCACAAGCGTGCACATCAGGACGGCGGGGGGGACGATGAGAAGTCCTGAAAGCTCGGACAAAGCACTGTCTGGTACACTGAAGTGTCCTTCGGCATGATGATGAAGTGCGACCTCTGACCCCACGTGTGAGAGAGCCTGGGTGCAGCGAGAAAGAACTTCACTCGCTCCGACCAATTACTTATTCAAGCAGTTATTATCCGCTTCCAGAGTGCACTCGCCCGACTTAACGGGGCAATAGGTTACATTTCCACGCTGTATATAAAAAAAACGCACAAAGTGGCGATACAGAGTGACGCTTTATGCCTCAAAATGTGGCTTTAGCTGTGTGTCTTTGCTCGCGCTGAGTACATTAACATGTGGTTCGCCTTTAGTCAACACTATTAAAGACACGCTATGTAGATTTTCCACATTCATATGTCAAGATGGATGATACATACTGCATGTTATATATTTTGGTGAGTGGCGGTACTTTCTCTCAAATGCGCACCGCAGCGTTCAAACCCAAAGAATTACATAATCCTGCTACACTGAGTACTTTTTTTGTGCCTTTGCTAATGCGTGCATAAACATTGTACAATCATAATCAGTTGTTGTGACGGCATTTAACAGTACTGGGCTGTATGGGTAACATAAGGGGGTAAGATAGAAGATAAATGATCAATATCAACTCGGCATATAGTGGAATAAATGGCTTTAATCGGAATTGATATTGGTTGACAACTAAAATGATGGTCCATGACTACCAATAAATGGCTACACTGATGATTAGCCTGTTGTTTGTTTGGCATGGACAGGTACAGTCAGCTTATCAGAGCGTGATGCTGCAGGATGAGGCCAACGACAGCCTTCAGCTCGGACCATAACTGTCTTAAAATGGCCGGAGGGGATGTTTAGGCGTGAATAGTCAGGAGGACCTTGTCAACCCTGGAGGTGGCCAGGAATCCTTGACCTCATTTTCTGTTGGTTTGGGAGGCACAAAGCGGGATGGCAACATGTTTCTCATCATCCGACCGCCCAGGAGAAAGATTAATGCGGCCACTCCTGAGCTCAGCCTTAACTCCGTAGCAACTGATGGTCCCCCAGTGAGATCTATTGCTTGTGCTTTTTTTTCCACATTTAGAGATATTGTCCTGGATAGAGAGAAAAGCCCTCGCTGGTATCTGTCCAAACTTTCTGAGCGGTGCGATCCCGAGTAAACGGTACCTTGGGAAGCAGCTTCAACTCAATGTACGCATGACGTGCGGCGAAGTCGCTTCCAGTTCATTCAGTCCTGTCCTGATCACAGGTATCTGCTCTCTGCCTGACTCCAGATGTTTTGTCTGGCCTCGCCTGACTCTGGACTAAACAGACCTGTGCTTTTTTTTTTTTTTTTGAACCATGCCAGCCTGGCAGCACTCAACCAGCATTCCCTCATTCTGTTGCAGCTTTACTCTATTTGTGCACTTTTTTTTTGTTTTTTTGTCTTCACTAAACCTATCCGCCAGAAGCGGTTGAAGGCAGCTGGCCTACACATCACCACCGAGCGCCGCATGAGCTAACATCACCCGCCTTGCGGTGCGAAGATGCAAGAGTGGAAGGCACCCGGTTATCATACGCGGCCACAAGGAGGTCTGGCAGGCGGCGCGGTGATGAAATGGATGTGAATAAGTGGGGAATGACTTGCATACAAGGCAGCCTAGCGGGTCACCACAAGGGCCAGGCGGTGGCAGCGGGTTGTAAAGCGAGAAGTCTGAGAGTGAGCAGGAAAACAGGCACGCACCTTTTTCCCTGCTACACACACACACACACACACACACACACACACACACAGGCAAATCCAAAACGCACTCAGAAAGTCCCTGAGGGAACAACCATCATCCACTTACTCGAGAAAGCTGGTGATGTAGTCTTTGCTGCAGGCGGACCAGGAGAAAGGGTTGGTGTTGGCTGTGATGTGCGCGGCCATCAGTTTGGCTGTCTCGTGGCCCTTGGTGCCGCAGGAATTTCCGAACCCATCGTGGTTCATCCCGAAACTGAAAATAAAAAACAGAGACGTCAGAATTAATGCAGCTGGGGACGAGGCTCATCAGTCCGTTTTTAAATAAAAGCGAGTGACCCCTCTGTGGCCTGCTAACTGGGCGCGGTTTGCGTGTCGCCGCCCGGGTTGTGTCCCCGGCCGGCCCCGGCCGTAAAGATCGAGCTCTTAGTCTCTGAAACAGCTGTGTGGAGGAGAGCCGGGGGTCAGGGGTCAAACCCTGTCTGGAGCTCAGGCAGGAATGAAAAAGTTTCTAATCACCACTCTGATGCCTGCCTGTCAATCACTGCTGGCAGGTCTGAGCAGGTCACAAGGGAGAGTCACCATCGACTGGAGGGAGAGGGGGGGTGGGGGGGGGCAGGGCGGGGTGGCGGCGGTGGCGGGGGTCCTTTAGATCAGTCGCTCCAACCACAGAAAGCGTTGCCAATCTCGTGCTCAGTTATGAAAGCTGCTCGAGAATTTATTTCACACCGAGGGCTTGAAATAAATCTTTTTAACAATTCGTTTTAAAAGAAAAAACCTTATCTGTCAGGATGTCATTTGGGGAGAAAATTTCATATTAGTGCAGGATATCAAAGCGTACTTTTCCTCACAGTCTGCGAGCACAAATCAGGTCTAATGTATATAACAAACCTGACCGCATCGCACAGTCTGAACCTGTTTTTCTACGGCTGGCGTTTATGACATTTTACCCTACTCTGGAAATAAATCAGCCGGGTTGAAACCCTACTGCAGTGTGTTTTTTTTATACATCCTCTAGAAGCATAGACTATTTTTACAACTGCCCCACAACAGAAGCAGACATGAGACATAATAAAGGAAATCGCCATCTTGCTGAACTCTCTCGAGAGGGATACGTAGACTAATACATCATCATTATTTTGCTTTATATTCAGGAAGAAAGAGCCAGAGGTATGCGGACACTGACATTTGCATGGGGAAATATGTGGAGATACAGTTCAAGATGTCTGCTGGGGGAAAAAAGGGGATTTGGGGGGGGGGGGGGCTACATGAAAGTCTAGTGAACCTAGGTAGCAACAAATGTTTATTCAAGAGGAATTATTAAAGCACACAGTCGGGAGGATGATAGAGGGTTTAAAGATGATCCAGCGTAAAAGAAAGGATTGCGTTTGCCAGAGGTGTGGATCTGGGTCAGCGGACTTGGACTCGACTCAGAGTGGGGCCGTGAATCCGAAATGTGACGAAATTGAAAACGACTCACAACTTGACCTGTGGCTTCACTTGGACTTTGGACTTGGATTGACTCGATATCCCTCCCGAGCCCAAACGATTCGAAAATATGTCATAGAAACGTGCACTCCTCCAATGAGGAGAAGCTTCGGCCGGCCGTTGTCCACCACTAGGGGACCCCCCGTCAAAACAATAACAAAAGGCAGTGATGGAAGCGAGGGATCATGGGAGTTGTCTTTGTTGTTAAACAGAAAAGTGATATAAGTATGTTTCCCTCACATTTCTTATTGCACATTCATTCATTCATTTCAACCAAATTACTGCAACCGAAGCCAGCTAGAAAAAGAAGACTTTCACTAAGTGCAACCTCAATGTAGCAAACCTCTTGACATTAACGCTTTGCAGTACAGTACTTTCAAAAAGCCGATATCTTGGCTGTGAGGTCGAGTATGTGGCCAGAGACCGTTTTTAAGATGAAAGAAAAATCACTGCAACATGACTTACATTGCAAAAGCGTGCAACTGTGGTTCAGCCAAGACCAATAAAGGAGGTGGGGCTTTCTTGAATGAAACATTTAAACTGTTTAACATCATCATGTCTGGATGTTATGCACGCGTCTTTTTTTGTCTGACTTTAGGATTTTAAAGAGACAGTCAACTCTGATGAAGAGATAAGTATATTGATAATTTATGAATATAGTGATATATTATGATTACACAACCCAGAATATTTAAGCATCACTGACCTCACCATAGTAAATCAGTCTACATAATTCAAGATTTGTGTCAGTTCTACTATCATTTTACTAAATATTTCTCACAAACCTGTATCACATTCTTAGCTTTCTCGTGAGAAGTTGGTGCAATGATACATTTCAAGTGGCGCTCCCAAAACCCCGGGTTCACTCACTTGTGGCCAATCTCGTGCGCGATGGTGAAGGCAGAACCGAGTCCGATGTCTTCGTTGATGCTGCAACTCCTCTCCGGCTCGCACATTCCAGCCACTGAGGCCAAGCCTAGACGCAAACACACACACACACGCCAGACAAACACACAAACACAGGGTCAAGACGCGGCATTCTTCAGAGTCATGGTCATAAAATTGGGATTCTACACATATGATCTTCTTTTTACAGGGTCGCTGAAAGACAATCCGAGCGAGTCGAGGCTGTAGGTTCACCGCGGGGAATTGGGTTTAGCATCACCGGCTAGACATGATCATTTTTTTTATTTCTCGGGGTGACTGCTGGAAAATGTCTAGACAAGGTTTAGATTTATACATTTCAATTCATGTAACAAGGGATCGCCTAAAACACGAGCCAAGGAAGGGAATATAAGACCCGCCTCGCCATGGCCGTGCCGCACCAGAAACCTGTCAGAAAATATAGATGTTTTCCTCATTTCAAAGCAACAGAGTCTGGGAACGAGGCAGCGAGAAAAGGGAGAGGAGAGGGTGTTTAAAGTTAAAAACCTCTCCACAATCCAGGTGTCGCACGTCCTTTTTTCCAAAAAGCCCGAGAGGTCAGATCGGGAGACAGGAGGCAATTCCTCACAGATTACATCTACAGGTGACTGGAGTGTGGATCGTATGACAGCACAAAGCAGGTGTGTGTCTGGGGGGATGGGCATCAATGTGTGTGAATGAAGTAGCATTGTCTTTTTTTTCGGACTTTAATGAGGTGGGAGATGTTTTCAACTTGAGGTAAAGAGTGTAGACTATAGAACAGTAAAAAAAAATAATTAAAAAAACTTTGTGTTTTTACATTTTTACTTGAATGCAGAATAGCCGGAGGTCATGGGTCAAGGAATATGCTGTTAAATTCTGCAGGGATTTTATTTGCATGATGTCAAACTCTGCATGCTTTGTGACATTTTTTTCTGACCTTGATTCATATTGATAATAAAAACCGAAAGAAAACAAAAGGTAGGAAAAAAGTAGAAAACTTTTCTTCCGAGGTACTTTTGGAAAGCCAGACAACAGATAGGGGATGGAATAGATAAGGGATGGGAATTAGCCATTTGGCTACAATCCCTCACATATTTACATTGTGAATGTTCATTAATATGTTCTGTCCCATTTTCAAAATAAACAAATAAAATTTATAAAAAATAATATTTGTCAAATTGATGTGTGTAACTTATTTACTATCTTATTCTGAACACCGTGTCTGTGTTGATGTTTCTGTTGTTCCTTTTCTAAGTCTTTTAACCAGAAATGAAAAAGTAGTAGTACTTGCAAATTTCTTTGCATACCTTATTGCAATGACAATAAAGGCATTGTGATTCTGATTCCGACAAACCCTATCGGTTCGTGTTAAAAATAGGCGATATTTGACGACCACAAATGCGAGACACCTGCATGTCGAAAATCTGAATTTGGTGGTCAGTCCTGCCTTGGGCTCTCGGGTTGTGGATTGCGTGATCCTCTCTGCTGGAGGTGGCGTGGCTCGTGTGTCCTCTT
Organism: Mullus surmuletus; assembly: GCA_903171835.1. Taxonomy (NCBI): domain Eukaryota; kingdom Metazoa; phylum Chordata; class Actinopteri; order Syngnathiformes; family Mullidae; genus Mullus; species Mullus surmuletus. The sequence goes on along the minus strand of CAESWR010000206.1, from coordinate 16,450 downwards.
TGCTAAGAGGCTAAACAAGAATAGACTCGCAAATCAGGAGGCCACTGAAACCATTACTGGAGGGAAAAGAGGGAGCCTGAAGGTGAAGAAAGAAGGAGGAGAGGGAGGGAAAGGAAGGAGGCAGGCTACTCTACGATTAGTTTAAGAATGTTGTGTGTGTGAGACACAGAGAGAGAGAGTAAAAGAGTGTGTGTGGTTGTGTGAGCGGGTGAGGGCAAATACACACACATACACACTGCAAGTTGTTTTCTTAACACCGGGGCTGGACCGTGTATTATCTCCAGCCCCGTGATTACTTGGTGACCCTAAAGGTTAGGGATCTGACCTGGGAGCATGATCCCCCTCCACCACCACCGTCCCACCATTTCTCCCCCTTCTCTCTGAGTGGGTTAGGTGGGAGGTGTCTGTGAAGGTGGGGGGGGGGGGGGGCGACGAGGAAGCCAAGCAGATGCCAGGGCAATTAAAGCGACCGGGGAATGTGACGAATGCGGTCAATCTGTCAAACCACCCCTGAAGTCACAATATTACCTCCAAGATATACTGTGGTGCCTGCGGGGCCTTCACAAAGATAAGATGGGGAGAGGAGGGCAGGGTGGGCTTTGGGGTGGAGAAAGAGAGCGAGAGAGAGAGAAAAGGAGGGGAAGGCGGTGGTCTTTCGCGCCGCTTATCCCGCCACATTAGCCCCACCATCTCCTGCATTCTCTCCTTTTAATTGTCCTTTCCCCCCCCACCTTCCACCCCACCACCCCCACCCCCCTCCTCTGCTCTCCACCACACATACCTCTTCCTTTCTCTCAACCCCAGGGTGGAAGTGCAAACACCTTGGACAAACTGAGGTTAGAGGCGGAGGACAGAGAGCTTTATAAGCCTGAGGTGACCGGTGGGGCCGCCCGGGCTCCTCGGCCAAACAGAGGTGCGCCGCGGCTGGAGCTATAAAAAACACGCGCGAAAAACATCCTCCTCCGCGACGACTCGCAGGAGCTGTCTGACGCTCGACGTTGCTGAATTGCGGTTTGTGTGAGGGGATGGTGGGGGGTGAAAAAAGTTGCGTGGGGTGGGAGGTGGAGTAGAATCGGCCCGAATCGCCAGCAGTCCGGCAAAACAACTCACCTAAAGTACCACAGGGTTTGTTCTTGTAAGTGCAGATGTCATACCTAAGGAGAGGCAAAAAAAGAAAAATGGTGTTAATGATTCAATCAGTTCTTTGTTTTTTTAATAAAATGAACTGTTTTTTTTTCCACTGGCATCCTGCCATTCCATTCTTTCCATATTTAATCACAGTCTGGTGAGATATCCTCTAACTACAGCCTTTAGCATAACAAAAGCATATGATGAAGTCATGACAGTTGTAGAAAACACCTGGTCGCCTCCATCTTCTATAGCATGAGGCTTTGGTTAAACAAAAAAAAAGAAAAAGAAAAGTCATGCATTCAAAAGGGAGGGTGAAGTCAATGTCTCCGGCCGGTCCTCCGTTAACCCCCTAACTCACGCGCAGGTAATCCAATAGAACGCAGCGGGGAGGAGGAGGAGAAAAAAAAAAAGAGGAGAAGCCAGAACATTCTGAGCCGCAGTGCTTTAAGAACACATCATACATTTCAAATGAATGATCCAATCCTTCCTAAAGCTTTTAATCTATTAAAACCAAGGGCACGGCAAATTCGATTTCATCCTCCTTCCCGCCTCGCTCCCTCCCTCCCTTCCTTCCTTCCTTCCTCACTCTGAAAACTCCTCTCTCTCTCCCCCCGCCAACCCCCCCCAACCCCTCGGCGAAATGGGCGAAGGACGTGTGTGTTGATACGCCTCACGACTTTTCTCGTAGGAGGAAACAGTCGAAGCTTTCCGAGAAAAAATGGAGCCGAGGATGCGACGGTGAGAGGAGGCATGAAAGTTTTGCCGTTGGGGGGAAAAGTCTGCATTCATGTGCGTCACTTCGGCCTCCTATGGCATCTAAACCACTAAAGGCTTTTTCGTGACATGGTTTTTGCATCCTTCCTTGGTCCATGCACCACCCCTCAAAAACATATTGTTTTGGAATGGCGGTAGAATAGGTGGTATTTGAGTAATCCTACTTACAGAAAGACAAACCAAAATGAAATGTAATAATACAAGCAGCAAATCTAAGTAGTGTTGTTGCCTTGGACGAAATCCCTCACTTCAGTCCTGCAAAGCGGCGAGGTCCGGCAGGTCGCATTAAAAGTCATTTCCACGAGCTGCCCGGCGCTTTGGGGAACATTACAGGCCATCGCGTCGACCATCTTCCTTACTCACCCGAAGAAGCGGCGGCGTTAGAGCCACTGACATAAACCCTGTGATTGCTGCCAACAGACTAAGCAGCCTTCGGTGCTTACTGAGCAAAGCTAAAACCAGTAATAAAACCAGGAGCCAAATGAGCTGGAGAACATCAACTGACAGACAACAAGCGAGCGCGCGCTAATGATGGAACGGCGCGTTGTCGAGCGCCCGGAGAGTCGAAAAAAGCTTGGCTCGGGCCCACGTCAGTCACAAAGCGCCATCATCTCTCTAAACAAACCCAGCGGGGGGGATATGTACTTCATTTGCTGCGTGGCCACACAGTCTTGGCAACAATGATGCCTATTTCAGGTAATGACAGTGTTTTGTCATTTTACTGTAATACTGTCGGTATCAACTGCAGGGCGACATTCATCAGAAAAAGCAGGTTTTAGTCTCAGACCGGATCGCTCCCATTAGTGTCATCAAGTCTGAGCAGCAGGTTTTGGACCATGGGAAGATCCGTGTTGTTGTGGTTGGTCACCAAAGTTAAAACTAAAAGACTTATACCTGGGTGATTGGTCAGGTCTCCAACCCAACACGTCCCAAAATCTAAGGTCACACGTACCGGGTGATCAGCACGGCGTTGTCATGGTGAGCCATCCCATTCTCCGGAATGCTGTTGCCGTCGCCGTGATGGGACGAGATGGACTTCTGCCATTTACAGAAACTGTCCAGAGACTTGTCCGCATGATGGTTAATCTCCAGGTTTGGCTGTAAAAGAGCAAACACATGCGAGATAGTGTTTTGTTATCAGGTTATAGCACGCCCCCACTCACACACTCAATAAAGGGGCACTATACACTCTCTTTGTGTGTAAGTGTCATGCTAATGATAGTGAGCTGATTCTGATCGGGGCGCGGGAGCCTGGAGCCGATCGTTGGACGGTTCACCAGTCAATCACGGGGTTGACACCGTTCACGCTGTCATTCACACCTATGGGTCATTTAGGGTCTCTGCCTGACCTAACCTGCGTGCGCCTGGAGAGGGACGCCACAGATTTGAACACGGGACCTTGATAAGACGGAGCAAGCTAACAGTGAGTTTGGCGGTAATGTGGAATTCAATTCTGCAGTGCACTGTCCAGTCAAAGCAGCAATTAAATGAGTAGTTAGGGAGGTTGCAAAGTGCATCTACTCCCGCTTAGCTTAACTATACTGAGGCAACAGATGATGCACTAAATTATGGCTGCCCTGATTAATGATAACACAACAACTCTGCGTCTCATAATAGAGTCAATCGCCACGTAAATTGTGTTTTCTTTTTCCCGCAACCCAGTTGGTGATCCACCAGGACTGAGCAACTCCTGCCTGTTAGATCAAAGCGCCGTTCCGCCTAAAAGAGGAATATATTCCTGTTACCCGGTACCTGATGCTGCACAAAGAGCTGCTATATCCTCCCTTTTAGAAAAACAGATGCGGAGAAAAAGACGCTCTGTTTCTCCCATCATACATACATGTACAGCGCATGTAAAAATCCTCAATCGCGGCTCCCCGTGGGAAGACGTCTGAGCACATCTTTCATCTGAAGTGGTGGCCATATGGCGAAAAGTCTCTCTTCTTTCTCCTCTTCAGCCACGGCGAAAACCACATAAAATACTGCAGCTCACTCACGCCAAGCCTATCAGTTATATGCTTACGACTACAGGTGGACCGAAAACTGAGCGTCTGCGCTTCAGTAGAGGTAAAGTTCCCTCATCTTAGAGTTTCTTAAGTAAAAGTATTAAGTTCTCATCAAAGAATTCCCTTGGGTCAAAGTCATAAAGTGGGTCTTCTCAAATGTATATACGTACGAAAAGAAATATTTTGGTTGCAATTTAGAATTTAGAAAATGGAAGTCTGAGATCTTCCAATGGGTCCTACTGTATGTAGAAGTGAGGAAGGGTTTGATTGTATTTTTATTGATCTTTTTATTCAACGAAATCCTTTTTCTTTTTCTCATCTTGTCATCAAATACCTTTGAATTAAACAATTCTGAATGCGGCAGCAGTTAATAGTACAGGATTGACTCTTACCTGGTCTTCAGTCAGAACAATCAGCCGAGTCACAATAATGTTCACAACATTTCCTAGACTGGCATCACGATAAAGTTTGGCAACCTGACCTCCAGAAAAGAAGAAAAGACACAAAGTCAGACAAATTGTGTCCCGATGTCACGACGTCGAATCAGCTGTAAATGATCTGCTGCCGAGTAGCAGTGACGGACAAAAAGTAGGATCAAACTTACAATATTCATCACAGACAAGATGTAGTGCTCAATGTCCTTGCGTCCGTGGTACCCGACCATCATTTTATCAGCCACCACCAGCGTCTCCACGAAGCGCTCGGTGCTGACGGAGCGCCGCTGTCGGTGCGTGCTGTTGGACTGCTCGCTATCGTTTTGTGGGGCGGGAGACACTTGGACAGGCGAAGGTGTGCTAAACTGGCAGGGTGCACTGCTTTTAATGAGGTCTGTAAATAAGAGCGGGGAGACGAGGATGGATTAGTGGATTACAAAATAACAGTCTACGCTGAAATGATGACACATTGTGCGAAAGCCAGCTTCTGTATGCTTGGTGCACATAGAGAATCTGCCCCTTTGAACCTTGCAGCTAAAGCCTTTGCTTTATGACCCAGATGCTCTGGGAAAAAGGCTATAAGATGGTGCATGTTAGGGCATGCTAGCTTCCTGGAGATGACAGACTTTGCTGTTTCTTATAAGACCTTGGCCCAAATACCTAAATATCCACCTGGTTCTTTTTCCAATTCGTCACATCTCAACAGGGGCAGAGTTTGGCGGAACCCGGTTGTCTGAAATTTTAAAATTCGAACATGATTGGTTCTATAAATAGAATTTGTGCTGCTATAAAAGTCAGAGCCTCGTGCCCTTTGTAAACTGAGGGCCTTTTTATGAAAGCTGGAATGAGACTTGCTCTTACAGGTTGAAAGGTGTCCAGGCCAGGAGCAACTATAGCACACAAGAGGCCTGGTCATGTCTCACCAGAACCTGGGCCTAAAACCAAACCAGCACTTCCTCTAACCTGCTATGTATAGTTATTCCTTTACGTCAGTTCAACCCACACAAGGTCCTGCCCAGATGGAGGTTCACCAACCTGAAATGCCACAGCTGAACTCCTGGCTATGCTCTTGTGGCGAGGGAATGGCAGACGTTTTATAAATAACATGTTGCTGTGCTTCTTCCAGGTTCCATTCACTGGAGGTGGTTGAGGATATGTTCTTTAATGGCTCTATTAAATACTGTTCTTCTTCTGTTGTTATAACACCATGCTTGTTGGGGAAGAAAATCAATGAAAGAAATAGGTTACAAACACAACCAAGAACGCTCCCCTGAGGAAGTTCAATACACTCATAACACTTGTAAACCCATTTGACACCAGGATTTATCTAAACGCGCATTACAAGACAGTAAAGTGTTTTTATTCCTCTTCTTATGATTGTTATTAAAGCGTTTCAGAGGTGTCACTTGATAAAGCTACAAACTAGCAACAACACCTCTCCTCTTCTCCTTAAAGTGAGCCCAGCTGCTGATTTACTGCTTCAGATTGACTCTCCAGGCTCTCATAATATGACACAGTTGGCGGCTAATTGGTGAACATAGCAGAGCATTTAGCCCAATATCAATCAGGAGTCTGCAAAAGATTTGCTAAATCAAATTAAAGCTGATGATTTGTGAGAAACAAATTTGTTTTTGCAGCTTTACGATTTTAGAGACCTGGTAAATTAAGCTTGGGGAGTCTGGTTGAGGATTAACAAGGCAAGCAGTGCGATTAAGGGTTAGCTTTCCTTAAGTAGTTAGTGTGGATGACTGTAAAGCCAAGTGATATGTTTGTATTTTACTTTTTAGATGTGCATTTGTAGTGCAGCTAGTGTACTTTCAATGGTAATGGGGTGATATTAACCTTGTTCAAGACCATAACCAGCAGAAATCCTGTGCAGTGCCGGTTTGGGGATTATTTATTACAATAAAAAGTTGCTTTATTGGGCCTTACTTAAGTTATGTGTTGCTTTGCAACCCGGGAATATCAAGTTGTTCCTCAAAAGATTGTTCTACGGTATAGACAGACATTTGCCGAATATGCAATTGTTGCAGAAATACTACTGAAAAGGCACATTTCATGATCTTGGAAGAGTAATGTGTTAAATTACTATGTTTTGACAAATCTAATGTGATTACCATATGATGGCTGGTTTGGATAATGATGAGGTTTGGTTGTCACCCCCCCCCACTCCCAAACACAGAGATTCATGGGAGCTATCATGCCGCCTTTCCTCAACCAGGAAGTAGGATTAATGGGAACTTTCCCAATTTCAAGATTCCCCAATGCACATTATGAAAATGCAGCATCAAGGATCTTTGCCCATATTAGGGTCTGGTGAAGAACTAATTGCTGCTTTCTTTGTATTGCTGTCTTCTCTTTTTGAAACGTGTTCCTGCGAACCGTTTGACTCCCTGGGAGTGCAAATTACGATAAGTACTGAATGGCTGGAGGACATCTTCAAATAACTTACATATTCCCTAATGTAATCCTCCCTGTCTGACGGGCTTGTGCAGTCAAACAACTCTGAGCGATCGATGACATCACGGCATTAAAACAATTGCTCAATGCCCTTCGACGCCCCATCACGGAGAGTAAACACAAAAGCGACTTGGCTTCATAAAGAGCCGTAATAAAAGCAATTAAGCACATGCAAAACGAGTACACAAAACATATCTGAGCTGAGGCGGTTTTAATAGTGTGTGATGTCAAGATCTCAAACTGCCCAGACAGCTGATTACATTAAAGTACAAACAGTTTTGTCCATTTTTGGTGCTGTTAGAAAAAAGGGCAAACACTAATTCAATTTATGATACTCCATGTAGGTCCTGCCAACACATTTGGCTACAACAAGGGTAATACATGTTTTCTCCACATGATTACATTTGCCAATACGAAGCTGGGCCTCTTTTTTTTTTTTTCCTTCTTTAGAGCTATTCTGAAGGAAAGAAGGGATAACAGCTATTAAATTTTCTTCCAATTTCTTGATTAGCAAAGAGAAGCTGGACAGTCACACAGTCTGTGGATAAAAGCCCGTGGACTAAAAGCTTAGACAGGATAATTAGATGCCTTGTTAGTGCAGGTTTGTTTCTGAACAGGGCGCTTTAAGACTACAAAACGGGGGTGTATCCGTGATTCAGACTGGCCCGGAGCGACTTTAATTTACAGATGACAAAGCCGATCAATCAAAAGGAAAAGTGATGTCAGCCGCCGAGGTCTTTAACAAATGTGATATTCGATGCGCAAATGGAAAGAGACGCCGCGATGCTCAACGCCGGCGGATCACTGGAGCTGATGTGATTCTTCTCCGCCGGCATCGCCTCCCTCCAAGCTGCCTGCGCGCACTCGGAGCGCCAAGTGGAAAGACGCCAAGATTCTGTTAAGCAAACTACAATTGGTCTAATGTTTTTGGCGCTGCCTCTGAAAGATTGGCTGACATGAGAGCAGCACAAGCTAGGTATATTATCTGACATTAGAATCAGGGTTTGTTTGAGGTGAGCACAGCAGTCCCAAAGTGTGAACTTTCCATCACATGAGAAGGGGGGGTGGGGAGGTGGTGGGTTGGGGTGGGGGGGGGGTTAGGGAAAAAAAGAGTACTCACCAGGCCCTTGCAATTGCTGAGTGCCACTCGGGTCGTGCTGTGCTGATTTTGCAAGAATCCGACATAGTGACAGTTCTCTACCATGTTATGACGCCACTCCAGCCCGTCTTTGCCCCAATACTCCACTGTAAAATGCTTAGACACCAGGTGAGGGTTGAGTGTCAGATTTAAGTGAAAGTGCTTCCCGTAGGCGGACAGTCTGTAGAACAGCTGGGACTCTGGGGGGTCCGGCTCCGACGCCGGCTGCTGCCCCATCACGGGGTCCGCCGCGCCCCGTCTCCGTCGGCCCGGCCTGTGGTGCTTCACAGTGTAGCTCAGGAACTCCCCGTTCTCATCCACTCGCACCGGGACAGTCAGCTGGTAGTGCTGCAGGTAGGACAGGAACTCCTCTTTTGGGGGGTGGAGGGGGAGAAAGAAGAGAGCAGAATGGATGGAGGAGAGGAGACGAGTGGGTGAGAAACAAACCCGCCGCTCACTATTTTTTCGAGGTCGGCGCGCTTCCTACCTTGGGAGCCGTGGGAAAGTCTGTTGATGCTTTGGAATTCGGAAGCAGCCATCACCACCAGGCTCAGTGTCCAAGTCAGCGTCTTCCACAGAATTTCCATAATTCAGGGAAAGATGTGACATGGGGTGGCGGGTGGGGCGGGCAGGGCGGGGCAGAGGGTGCTACAAACGGGTTAAAAGCACGCGATCGGTCCGACGCCACACCATAACAAGTCCATGGCCTTGTGTCCTTCACCGGGTGCGAAATGTTAACCGCTCGCGAAGCTCGTCCGGGTTCTCAGATTCCTCCCGAGGGCGAGCGCTGCCGCATCTCACTGGCCTCTGAATTCATGTCAGCAGCTCGTAGAAAACACCGTCATCCATCAGACACTGTCACTCTCAGGTGTGATTCCAAAGAGGAAGCTCTATATTGGAAACTTGTCTTGACCGATCCATCTGCATTCCTGCAAAGGGAATCAATCAGAGGTTACATGGCTGTTCCTGAAGTCACCGCTTCATCATCAGACAGTTTGGCTTTCGAAGAGCTGCCCATTCATAAATCAGTGACCTCTGTGATCTGTGCTTGGTTGTTGAGGTCGCTCCTCAGAGAACAAAAAAGACACTTATTTTGTGCACGGCCTCTGATTATGATGATTTTGGCGCTTTGGAGTGGATTTCTTTGATGTGTTGAAGAAAGCTTTGGGGGATTTTTGGGGTGGAAATGCCCAGTAGGGACTTAAGGAAAACAACACAAAAGATTATATGACAATATCCCATTATGATACATTGAGCCACATGTAAAAAAACCTCCCCGCTGATTTTAACACAGTCATTTTTGCATTTGTATGCGCTCTAAATGCACTTGTTAGACCCTGACAGGCGTTTCCCCCTCCTTTCGTACACCAAGTATCCCTTATATTATCTCTGAAACTGCAAAATCCTATACAAATACTTAATTCGATCATCACTCTTAAAGTTGGAAGATGTTCAGCACTTTAAAAACAGGCAAATTCTCAAGTATTCTCTGCATCTTCTGAAGACCAAAGCAGATGATCAGCCATCACTCACTCATCACTGCGCAACTAAAACAAACATGATCCATGTTGAATGAACGAACACGTGACACACACTGCAAAGACACTTTCACATCAAACCCACTCTTATTTCAGCTGCCCTTTTAACACGCAATAAAAAAAAAACAA
>CAESWR010000205.1:881794-892226 GCA_903171835.1 Mullus surmuletus | reverse complement strand
TTTTTTTCCCCACATCCTCCGTTTACACTCATTTGCAATTCAAATGTTTTTCAAAAGTTCTCTTCCTCCCCGAACACGTGACTCCGGTTCTCTTAGGCAAGATGAATTTTTATAACCAGTGGGATTTTTCACTCCGGTTCATAAGTTCATTAAGTGGGAATGGCAGCTGCCACCCGAGCGACCTGTAATTATAGCCACTAACATGACACCTACTCAGCAGCCGCGGCAGCAGCAGCTCGTGCCCACACACACTCGCACGCACTCTCCAAATCCAGGTTAAAGCCATGCAACGCGCTGCCATGAAAGTGCATTTTTAACGAGGCCGGCACCTGAAGTCATCCGCAAAACTGTTGACAAAAGGTTTGGGTTTCCTAACGCGGCCCGCGGCTTCGCTCCGGGGCGCCATAAACGCCTCCTGATGGGCCTCATCAAAGATTCAGCAGCTCCGAGGCCTTTTGTTTGGCGCCAGGCGGCACTCACGTGATACGGGTTGTCGGGATTGAACGCCGAGCCGGCCGTTGACTCCTCCTCCTGCTCGCCGGCCGTGGAGTTCCCGGCCCGGCCGCGACCCGCCGCCAGCCCCGCCTCCTCCTGCTCCCGCTCCTCTAGCACCTCCACGTCCAACTGCCGCCTGGCCCGCCGAGCGTCCCTCCTCCTCCTCCTCCTCCTCCGGCGCGGCCCATCTGTCAGAGCAGCCGCCAGAGGCCCGAGTATTGGGTCAACATCCACAAGACGCCATACATGTCCTCCGAGCTCAATCCTACATAACCGCAGCTGTCTCACAAGCCCTGAATTATTCAATTAGCAGCAGTGATATGAGGCGCTGCTGCATATTTTAACATCATTCTTTTTTAATACAATAGCTGAGTCTCCTCCTCCTCCTCCTCCTCATCCTCCCGCCGCCGCCACACGTGCCTGTAAAAGTCGCGTTTTGCTAACTTCTCGCCCGCAGTTTACAAGCGTGGCAGCATTTGAATAAGAGATGCGCGTTTATTTGAGCAAACTGTGCCGTTCTGCAACATCAGGCCAAAGAATGTTTTGTTTTGCACTTTTCTGGAATTTTTTTTAGTGATGAGTCGATGTTTACTTCAGTGTGAGCGACGACCCAGCGCAGGGAAATCTTCAGTAAAATGGCTTTTTTTTTGGGAGAAATATTTTTAATTGGGGGATTTCTTTGTGTTTGCGTGTTTGCGCTGCGAAAGACTTTTCAAAATAACGAACAATCTTCAGTCTGCTTCAAAAACCAAGTGCTTCCATGGAACAATAGTTTTCCTGCATAGCATCTGTTGTTATTGAACATGTTGATTAATCCAGGTGTGAAAACTGAACTCAGCTTTTGTGAGTTCAGAGAGAATATAAAATTGCCTTTTATTTTGAAAAATCAGAGTTTTTCTGTTTGGAAGTTTTGTGTTAATAGATTTTAAAAATCTGCGTACAGCTTCATGATCGCTCCTTTATCACCTGTCTGTCATTATAGATGATCAATTTAAGCTTTGTGAGTTCAGAGAGACCGTAAAATGCCTTTTATTTTGAAAAATATCTTTGCTGTTTTCAATTTTGTCGGGGAAAAGAAGCTTTTTTGTTCGTTTTAATGAATAAATAACGGATAATCTACTCTGATAACCAAGCACTTACACCACCATGGGCTTCAATCACAGCTGTCTGTCATTATTGCACACACTGATGAATCCAGGTGTGGATACTTAATCCAATTTAATCTTCGTGACTTCAGAGTGAATTTAAAATGCCTTTTATTTTGATTTTTTGTAGAGAAAATAGGCTTCTGTTCATCTTAATGGATAAACAACAGATAATCTACTTTGATAACCAAGCCTTTGTACCTCCATTGGCTTCACTCATAGCTGTCCGTCATTGTTGGACGCGCTGATTAATCCAGGTGTGCACACTTGACTCCTGCAGTCGGCCACACCTGGATTAATCAGTGTGTCCGGCCATGACGGACAGACACGTTTAGCTCTGCTGCTCATTCCCTGAATACACGATCCTTACAAGTTGTACCTCGTTGTAAAGGTAAGAAATCAGGCTTTCCAACGGTATAAAATACACCAATCGGTATTATTAAAATGATTGACTGGTTGAATGTTTCTGAACTCTATGAATCTTTTAAGGAGTTCAGACTTTTGTATAGTGAAAGCCAATATGGTGAGCAGGGATGAGTGAGTGAGTGAGTGAACGATTTTGGACACAGCAGCAAATAATGAGATGGGAAATGACCTTCAGGCGTCAGAGGTCGCAGCCAGTAGATGGGCAGCTCCCCGCAAAGACCCAGAATCTTGCTGCTGAGGAAGCCGGTGTCCTTCAGCGGCTGCTCGGCCGCGGCCAACACCATGGCCTCCTCATCAAACCGCACCGGCACGGCTTCGTCCGCCTGTCGGGGGAGGGGGAAAGAAAGAACACCTTCATCGAAATATGCAGGCGGAAAAGGAAGGGAGGGAGGAGATGAATCATGGGAGTCGCGGCGGCGTGCGCGTACAGGGTCAGACATCGGCGCCTCTTTGTTGTCGGCTCCCATGCGCGGCAGGTTGGCTCTGATTTGGGACTTGATGTAGCACTTGTCTCCCCCGAAAAATCGGATCCCGGTGATTCCCTGCGCCGAGGCCAAGGGAGAGACGCCGTGTTTACACTCACGGCTTTGCTACTTTGCTAAGCACACAGGAAAAGTCTCGGCTGAGCGACTCCGGGAAAAGGCAGGGAGAACAAGGACGAATTCACTCACGATTTGAAAGTCATGAATCTCCACAGCTTCCTCAGCGCCGCTCCCGGTTTTAAAGCTCTCCAGGTTGTTGTCAGGATCAATTTCCACGGAGCCCTGCCTCACCTCCCCATTGATGTTCATACTGTAGCGAACATTATAAACCTGCCAGCAGTCAGAGTGGAACGTTAAACGACTGATTAGCCGAGTTATGTAAATGGCAGCGGAGAAAACACAGACAGAGGCGGAGAGAAAAAAAAACTTCACGCTCTTCTCTGCGATGCTCTGGTTTCAGAATTCTTGCTTTTCTGTGTGTATTTTTTAAGCAAAGCGAGCAAGACTTTGAAGGTGATTTTTTTTTTTTTCTGCCCTGAAGGTGAACTCATTAAACCAAACATAAGAATTAAACATTCAGCTCTCATTAACGTCAAATACACACACACACACACACAAAAAAAACGCTAAAATTTATTTTTTGCAACATCTTCGTGCGATTTTCTCACGTCTCCTTCACTGGACGTAATGGAGGCGGCGGCGCGAAGACCCCGCGGCGACACTCACGTTTCTCCCACCGTCCTTCCACAGGTGCAGGGCGGCCATGGAGGCGCAGAGCATCAGCGCCGCGCCCACCACCAGGGCCACGGCGCCCAGCTTGAGGAGGCGGCCCGCCGGCGCGGCAGACGTGTTTGGCACCTTGGCGTGGAAGGCAGAGTTAAAGGGTGAGTTCGGATTTTTTGACATGAAGTTGTATGAGATCCTCACCATCAGTTTTGCTCTTCAGCAGTGAGTTTCCCCCCCACTGCGTCCCGTGGGTGGAGTTCCGCCCTGGTTTCGGTGTTGCAGAAAGTAGTTCCGTCTAGTTGCTGGGGTCACACGGATAAAGCGTTTTGCTCCAAAAAACAACATGCGTTCAAAAAAGTAAACCATTTGCATCGCGAATTCTTGGCCGCAAAAAAGTCCGACCTTGCAACCACCCGGCACTACTTTCCTTCCCTTTCGCCTGTGCCTTTTCGGCTGCGCAACTTTCCATCAGCTGTTTCACTGTATTTAAATGCTCCAATGGTGACCGCTGCGACGCGAGAGAGCCACCGTGAGAACTAGAGAGAGATACATATAAAAAATATAAAAATAGTGCGGGTTTGCGATTACGCAGGCTGCAGCATCTGCATCTGATTGGCTGTATATGTTTACCGCTTTCCTGTCAGGAACATTGCTATTAGGCAACAGAGCGATTAATTGCCTGCATTATTTGTATTCTTAGTATCGCATGGTTATCGTTCATAACACTGCTCTGATCAGCTGCTCCGATCAGCTCCCTCTGTTGCGGTAACAAGGACTGTCTTTGCAGCGGTCGCCATCCAAGCATGTAAATACTGTGAAACAGCTGATGGAAAGGTGCCTTTAACGGACGGCAGCGCGCAGTGATACGAGCGGAGGGAAAATAGTACCGGGTGATTGCACGGTCAGATCTTTTTGCAGCCAAGAATTCGTGATGCAAATGGATTTCTCTTTTGAACGCATGTTGTTTTGTGGAGAAAAACGCTTTATCCGTGTGACCCCAGCAGTTAGACGGAACTACTTTCTGCCACATCGAAACCGGGGTGGAACTCTGCTCACGGTCACTGCTGATGAACGACACTGATGGTGATACAACCTCATGTAAAAAAAACCCAATCTATCCCTTTAAGAGATAACCCGACACCTCTGTCAGATTTAAACGCACCTTTTCGGATCAGAGTGACGCGTCTTACCGTGCAGTGCTCCAAACATGGCTTCTCCGCGCTCTCCCTCATGATGCCCTCTCGTGATTCCTCCTCCGATAGAGTGATAGCTCTACCTGGAGGACGGGCTGCTCCTCCAGAGGGCCATTTTTGCATTCCGGTGCGAATGACGTGCCGCTGGCGCGGATTCTTTGAGCTAAATTCTTCGTGTGAATGTTACCCGCAGGTCGCCGGGGCGCCCAAAGCGAGGAGGCCATCCCGCGGCTCCCAGAGAAAACACAACCTCTGAAGATTGCTCGTTAGGCGTTTCTCCGCGTTTCAACCTGCACTTCCTGCTGTTGTTTTATCTTTTTTCTCCCATGATCTAACACTCGGAGATTGCCTGAATTGCAACGTGAGTACAAGCGAGCCTTTGTGTTGCCGCAACAACCAACGCCAATCACAATCGCGCACACTCGCAACAGGAGCCTAATTAGCCGTTTTTTTGATTTGTCGACAACGGGAGGAAGGCGCGGCGGAGCGGCGGTTGAGGTTACACGGCCCTCGACTTGACTCGGCGAGAAGAAACATCCGAAGAAAATTGAATGTTTTGCGGCGCTGCTGTTGCTTGGAGACGTATAGAACCGGTGTGTGTGTGTGTGTGTGTGTGTGCGCGCGCGCGCGCGTGTGTATGTTTTCATAATTGGTAAGCTGGAAGGCAATCAGAGAGGGAGATGGGATTCTTTGACCTTCGGATAAAAAATAAGCAATTGTAAGAGCATTTGATCAACAATTTGAATGCAAATTGAAGTCGCCGTGTTGCTTATGTTGAGTGTGAAGCGCAGGTTGTTCCGCGTTTTTATTCGCCGTGCTTTACAAGCCTTTAATGCAAATTAAACATGCTCAGCGGAGGGTTTTTTTCCTCCCGCTTTGCGATACTTCCTCCTGCGCCGCGGCCGTCGGATCAGTAAAACAATCTCACTTTTGACCTTTTATTTGTGCAACAGTGTGACAAAAAAAATCTACCACAAACATGGTTCATCTTCCATATTGATTGTTTTTCACAGCAGAAACCCGCCCGCCCGCCCACCCAAGCCCAGATATCCACAGCTCATGCCCCGCCCCCTCCCTTTAAATAGTAACACATGCTCCCCCCCCGAAAAGTTCATAATAAAATTCCTCTTTACATTGAGTCGTTATGAAAAATATATTATTAATGTACAAAATCTTGCATATTACACATGATACAACCAGAGATGAGCCAAAGGACAGACGACAAACTACAAAAACACGGCAACAAATCCAACATGGAGTCAGTCGAGATAAAAGT
This sequence comes from Mullus surmuletus, assembly GCA_903171835.1. NCBI lineage: Eukaryota > Metazoa > Chordata > Actinopteri > Syngnathiformes > Mullidae > Mullus > Mullus surmuletus. The sequence continues at coordinate 886,483 of CAESWR010000205.1, read as the reverse complement.
ACTGTACAGTATAAAGACCACGCACACAACTCGGCTGCTACTTTATGAGTTTGTGTACTCCGGGATGGAGATTTCGTCCGTTTCCTGTATCCGCGCCGGCGTGGGCGGCCCCACCAGGATGTAGTCGAACTCCTGGTGCTGGACCTTCTCGTAGACGCTCTGCAGGCCGTTGGTTTTGGGGAGGTGGGCCGGGTAGTAGTTCTCCCGCCGGGCGTCGCGGGGCAGCGAGGCCGTCTTGGAGAAGGTGGACAGGTTGGCGCCGCAGGCCAGGCTGGTGTTGGGCCGGGCGGCCGAGGGGCTCCAGCAGCGGTCCGAGTGTCCCAGTACCTTGCACTCGCTGGTGCACGCCCACAGACCTGCAGAGGTGACATCATCGGCGTTATCTCGGCGCCGCGGCCTCCGCATTTCTCTTTGAAGTCGGTCTGTCGGGCGCTCACTGAGAGCTGGGCGATGCAGCGGCATAAGAAATATATAGATATCTTTTAAAACAAGATATGGAATCGGTGTTATATATATAATTATAGCTCTGTATAGTATTTGTTATAAAAGAGAAGAAGAAGTTACTCCTGTTGAATATGTATTTGTTATGTCTAAACATCGGGATATATCTATATATCGCGATCTGTGCTTTGGTCCGTATCTCCCAGCTCTACACTCACTGTTTGTCGGCGGCGAGTCTTTCTTGTGCACGTCCCCGCTGATGTCGGAGTCGCTGTCGTTGAAGTCGCTGTCCCCCTTCCCGCTGTCCTTGCCGCTGATGTGAGGGTCTCTCGCCGAGATGGTGGTGAATGAATTGCCCTTCCAGATGGTGATGGGTCTGACGGCCTCCTTGCCGTAGCCCGGTAAAGTGGAGTAGCCCTGCGAGGAAGGGAGGAGAGAGAAAAGTGAAGGCGGTGGGGGGGTGGGGGGAGGGGGGGCTGAGCTGAGCTGAGGGGGGGGGTAAGAGGATTGAATTATCCCTGAGTGGAGAGCCGTACCTTTAATTTGCCCTCCACCGCCGCCCTGCCGCTGGGCTCAAAGACGCCGGCCGCCTGCCTCCCCTCCTCGCAGCCCACCTCCGCCGCCGCGCCGCCGCCCAGCGGGGGCTGCTCCGGAAACGGGTGGGCATCAAACGCCTTGCCTTTGTGGCCGCCGATCAATGAATCCATACGGCCGCCCTCGGCGCTCTCGGCTTTCGGCGTCTCCTCCTTCTCCTCGTAGCCCCCCCCCTCCCTGCTCTCCCTCCTCCGCCGGCTGCAGATGGTGGTGATGAGGACGATGGCCAGCAGGAGGAGGGAGCAGCTCCCTGCCAGCACGATGATGATGGCGATGGACGTGTCCCACTCGAAGAGGTCCTCGCCGCCGTTCTGGGACGGGGAGGGCGCGCTCGGGGGGTCTCCCTCGACGAAGTTGAAGTGGATGATGGCGGTGGAGGAGAGCGGCGGCGACCCGCCGTCGCTGACCGCCACCACCACTTTGACATTGTCGGCGAGATCGTACGCCAGCTGTCGGCTCACGTGCACCTTCCCCGAGTCTCTGTTGATGGAGAACCCCAGCGGCCCCCCCTCCGTGATCTTGTAGGACAGCTGTGCGTTGATGCCCTCGTCGGCGTCCGTGGCCTTTATCTGGGTGACCAAGTAACCGGCGGGCGCGTCCTTGGGCAGGAAGACGTCCGCCGAACCCTTGTAGAGCGACGGCTCCACGATGGAGGGCTGGTTGTCGTTCTGATCGACTATTTTCAGCCTGATGATGGCGGTGCTCTGCAGCTGCGGCGACCCCCCGTCGCTGGCCTGGACGTGCACGTCCAGCTGCCTCATGACCTCGTAGTTGAAGCTTCTCAGGGCGTAGATGGAGCCCGACACCGAGTTGAGGGAGACGAAGGTGTTGACCGGCGAGCCCATGATGACGCCGTCCACCAGCCGGTAGGTGATCTTGCCGTTGGCGCCCAGGTCGGCGTCGCTGGCCTCCACCGTGGTCACGTAGGCGCCCGGGGCGTTGTTCTCCACCACCGACACCTCGTACACGGCCCGGGCGAAGCGGGGCGCGTTGTCGTTCTCGTCGGTCAGCCTGATGGTGTACTGGGTGATCCTCCTCAGGGGGGGCGACCCGAAATCCTCCGCCATGACGGTCAGGTTGTACTCGGCGATCCTCTCGCGGTCCAAGGCGGCGGCGGTGACGATCATGTAGCTGTCCTCGTACGCCTGGCGCAGTTTGAAGTGGTCGTGGCCGTACAGGGTGCAGTGGACCTGGCTGTTGACCCCGGAGTCCCGGTCCAGGGTGCTGATGAGCGCCACCAGGCTGTCCTTCTCCGCCGACTCGCTGATGTAGGCGGCTCCGGTGCTGATGGAGGTCATGGGGGTGATGCTGATCTCCGGCGCGTTGTCGTTGACGTCCGTGACGTGGATGATGATTTTGCACACGGAGGGGGTCGGGTTGGCGCCCAGGTCCGTCGCCTGCACGTCCAGCTCGTAGGTGCTCTTGTCCTCGAAGTCCACGGGGCTGCGCAGGGTCAGGCGCCCCGACCTGTTGTCCACGTGGAAAAGTTCCCGGATCTCGTGGGAGACCTGCTTCCCGAAGCCGTACACCACCTCCCCGTTCGCGCCCTCGTCCGCGTCCACGGCGTTCAGGTCCAGGATGACGGTGCCAACCGGCGCGTCCTCCGGCAGGCTGACGGAGAAGCTGTTCTGGTCGAACACCGGGCTGTTGTCGTTGAAGTCGGTCACCCTGACCGTGATCTTGGTCGACCCCGACCTGCGTGGGCTGCCTCCATCCGTGGCCACCAGCTCCAGCGTGTACGCGGGCTGAACCTCCCTGTCGAGCTCCTTCATCAGCACCAATTCCGCATATTTAACCCCATCCGCTCTCAGGAGCACGTCGATGGAGAAGTGGCTGTTGACGGAGATCTGGTAGCTCTGGATGTAGTTGGAACCCACGTCCGCGTCCGCCGCGGGGTCCAGCGGGACGCGGGAGCCCACGGCGGCGTTCTCCGACACCTCCACGGTGGACTCGCGGCTGGGGAACTCCGGGGAGTTGTCGTTGACGTCCCGCACCTCCACCTCGACGTGGATGAGCTTGTAGCGCTCCTTGGAGAAATTGACCACGTCGAAAGTGACGAGGCACTGTTGCGTGTGTCTGCAGATGCGCTCCCGGTCGATGCGCTCCGCCACGCTCAGCTCCCCGTCGCTCTCCCGCAGCCGCACGAAGGAGTCGTTGAACTGCCTCATCATCCTGAAGTTGCTCCTGGAGGAGTGAGACAGGCTCAAGGACATGTCCTTGGCGAGGCTCCCGATGACGGTGCCCGGTGCGCCCTCCTCGTTGGTCTGGTAGCGCACGGTGTTCCCCTCGGCGCGGAGCGGCGGGGCGAGGAGGAGGATGGAGAGGAGGAGGAGGAGGAGGAGCCGCCGGGCGGAGGGGATGAGGAGGATGGGGAGGATGGGGAGCCGCCGGTGCCGGTGCGCGCTGAGGTCTCCGGGTGTCATCGTGGAGATGCTGGAACCCCCGAGCAGACGAGAGCGCTTCACCTCTGGAGCGGCTCTCCGGCTCTGCGCCTCCTCTCTCTCTCTCTCTCTCTCTCTCTCTCTCTCCTCACTCTCCTTCCTCTCTCTCTCTCTCTCCCTCTCTCTCTCTCCTCCCTCTCTCTCTCTGCGCGCAACTGCCCGACGCAAAGTTGCTCTCCTCCTTTTTATTTTGCGCGCAGCCTCTCACACGCTTGTTGCCTCGCCTCCTCCTCGGAATCCTGCAGTGGCGGCGGGAGGGGTGTGTGTGTGTGTGTGTGTGTGTTGGTGTGTGTGTGAGGGGGGGGTTTATACAGCTCATCATGCTAATAAGACCAAGTGTGACCAATCCCTTGCTTTAGAATTACGCAGAGAGGAGGAAAGGGAGAAGTGATGAGGCGGTGTCGGGGAGCGCGCATTGGATGGAGGAAGTTGCGAAGGCGCGGCGTCGCTCAAAGATAGTTGCTGCGCTGCTTTATCGTCTTTCTGCAGCCATCAGCTGCTGGTGTCTGTGTCCGGAGGTGGAGAGGACGCGCAGATTTTACCGTTATTGTCTCCAGCCGGAGCGCGATGCGCAACGGCGCCGTGCGTAACGCGGGCGCGCACTCGCCGGATCTGTGTTTTTGGTGTGTGTGTGTGTGTGTGTGTGTGTGGAGCCAACATCTTTTTTTGTGGGGTCGCAGCTCATTTTGACAGCCGCTTAATTATCCACAGACACGTGCGCGTGAAAGCTCCCACGGCAGCTCTGACAGGTCGATTATTATAGCTGAACGTTACCTGTTGTGCGCCAAAAAGAAGGTTGTTTTTTTTGGGTGGGGGGGGTGTGTGTGTGTGTGTGTGTGTGCTGCTACACTTAACACTCCGCCCCCCCCCCCGCCCCCCCCAGCTAAACAGCAGATTAACTGAGACACATTTGCTACAATTCAATGTCAGATGCAGAAATATTTGTATTTTCAGTCTTTTTCCAAAACCAAACCCGAGACCTTGAAAAATGGGAAACACAAACAGGACGGTTGGCTTCACTTTGAACTCTTCCACAGTGTCTTCAGAGCGGTCCCACTTGACATCAGAGCCTTGACCCCCTCGCCCCCCCCCCAGTAGAAGGCCCCACCCGGATCCCAGTTGGAGCCCACAGCTGCAGCTGGCGGGCTAATTATGACATCACAGGTGACTTTGATGTGTGTGATGCAATCCCCGCCCTCGGAGCATGTTTCTG
>CAESWR010000205.1:758925-777541 GCA_903171835.1 Mullus surmuletus | reverse complement strand
GGTTGCATCACCTAGCTCGTTGTTTACGCTTCTCCTGCTACTGCTGGTGCGAGGAAGCTAGTTATACCAACAAACAATGCAGATTTTAACATTGACCTGTGTGACGCACAAAGCAAAGGAGCAACTAACAATTGCTTCACACTTTAGTCCAGTGCAAGCAGCAGGACATTTCAGAAAAGGGCCACAGCTAACGAGCATCAAGCTAGGTTAGGTTAGGGCTAAGATAGGCTAGGTTGGGCTAGTCTATGTTAGGTTAGGTTAGGTCAGGGCGAAGATAGGCTAGGCTAGTCTATGTTAGGTTAGGTTAGGCTAGGTCGAGTGCAAGCAGCAGGACATTTCAGATAATGGCCACAGGTGTAGCTAACGAGCATCAAGTTAGGTAAGGTTAGGGCTAAGATAAGCTAGGCTAGTCAATGTTAGGTTAGGTAAGGGCTAAGATAGGCTGGGCTAGTCTATGTTAGGCTAGGTTTGGTTAGGTTAGGTTAGGGCTAAGATAGGCAAGGCTAGTCTATGTTAGGTTAGGTTTGGTTAGGTCAGGCTGGGCTAGGGTTGCTTGAGTCGAGCAGCAGGACACTTCAGTGAAGGGCCACAGGTGTGGCTAACAAGCATCAAGTTAGGTCAGGCTAAGGTTAGCTGATTTTAGTGAAAGCAGCAAGGCACTTCAGATAATGACCACAGCCAACAACTGAGATGGTTTTTAAAGCATTTTCCACCTTAAACAGAAATTAGCATCAAGTTCGCACTTTATTCATCCCCAAACAACAAGAAAATCACAAGTTCATGGTCCTTTGGCCATAATGACACTATGTAACTGTGGCAGCGGGGTGTGGTGATGGCACCGGCTGCTGGAGGAGGGGGAGGAGTGGCTCTGCCGGGGATCAGACAGCTGACCAGAATCAGGTAATCAGTCAGCTATATAAGCATGTGTGTAACCTGGTTCTGGTCTCTTGCAGTAGGCTGGGTCCGGAGAGAGGACCGGAGCGGACAGACACTGAGACAGAGACAGAGACAGAGAGAAAGAAAGACAAAGCGGCAGGGCCGCTCCTCAGCCTGACACGACTGTTCATTTATGTTCTGTCTGTTCTGTTTTCCCTTTGTGCTGGGCCATTGAATAAACGGTCACCCAGCCAACTGAACCTCCCCGGAGTTGGATCCCTTTCCCCTGTGAGCCCCGCGCTCACAGTAACCTTAAACAAAGTGTGTATTTTTACCTTGATCATACTATTAAACCTAACCAGAACTTAATCATAGTCTGTAGTAGAAGTGATGAAGTTCATGGATCTCCTCTCATGGCACAACTAGTTAACCTAGATGGGCATTACATTATAAAACCATTAGCTAACTAAAATAATCTACAATCCTGGTCACCATCATTGCAACCTGTAGGACGTCTACTGTATTTTGACACGATAAAAAGCCACAACTCGTGTCAACTTCAAAGCGGTAATGAGCGGGCTGCGCCTTTGCTGCATCGTGTCAGAAACCTCGTCTCTGTTTTACATTATGCAACAGCGAAACCTTAAAAATACATTTCGCCAATGAGATGCACTATTTTGTTTCGCTTTGCCTCAGTGTCAGCTAAAAAAAACATGGCAACACCTACTGAGCTGATAAGGGTTTGGACAGGATCTTGCTCAAGGACACTGCAGCAGAGGAGTCCGCTGGGGGGGGGTGGGGGGTGGGAGGAAAACCCTCTGTGACCCGTACATGCTTTTGGCGCGCGGGTCAGTAACTTCACAGCACAGCGCATGTAAACATATAAACCCCCCCGACATGTGGGACACGGGCAACTGTCCGATTAAATCACCCGAGTTGTGAGATGTTTCACAGAAAAATGTAAATATCTCGCAGTTATTGTGGCTCATATCTGTGCTCTCTTGCTCTCATATTATCATATTTATCACCCATCATCTAAAAATAATTGAAATAAATCGTGGTTTTGCTGGCGGGAAGTCAGATAGTATTACGCTTCGGACTGAAAGTAACTTTTTAAGCAGTTGAAGGCACAGCGTGCTCTAGTCTCATGACAGGCTGAGGCCGCGCCGTGGCTTCCTAAAAGCACTTTTCCGTGTTTCCGTCTCTCTTCTCTGTGTGTATCCTTGTGGGATTTACAAGGAGCTACAATGGATCTAGACAGATGGCAAGGTGGGTGTGTTGGGTAACCATCCTCTGAACCCCGGGGAGCTCCGGCATGTACAAGCTGTCAAACTAATGTCTTCACCCGGAGTTTTATTTGTTGTAATGTAATGAGAGCCTGAACTTTGATGTTTATCTTTGCGGTTGTCCGGACGTCCCGATAGGACAGCGCTCGCCGGTTCCTTGGCTCATGTACACGTTCAACACGCAACGCAGCTAACCTACACGGCCACCTGGTGAGACCCCCGGGGAGCAGGATGTTCTCTTCTGAAAACACGGTCTAAGTTATGTCATTATTGTCGTGCTAACAAGAGAAAACAGGGAACTTTGTTGGTCTTGCGGGAGGAGTTTTGTGTCAAACAGAAAAATGCACGATGCAGCTTTTATGCGATACAATGTCCTCCATAGAACCAGCGTGACAGCTGTATGAATCTGCATAGGTAGACGTTCCTGAAATAGGTACCGTCAGGGGAGTTTCTAAATTAAAGCAGAAATGACATGGCGTATTCTGGAACAAATTCCCGACAAAATTTTGGATGACGGGACGACAGCACCTGCGAGGTACGACTAAAAAGACCATACCTCCGAGGTCTCCGGCAGCCCCAGTTGGGAGGATTAGGGTTAAGAAGCTTATGCAAGTCGTTAAAAATGCCATCATGGCCGGTGACTGTCTTTGCCGTCCGGTCTGTGCGCCCCCTCCTCTCTCTCCTCTCTCTCCTCCCTCCACATCTCCAGGTTTACTCACGCTCCCTGGGTTGGCAGCTGTTGCTCACGCCCGCGGCGCCGCGAACGCTCGCAAACCGTCCGGCGCTGGGCGATTTTGCACCAAGAGCGAGCGTTGAGGAAAAAGATGTAGGTCAACAGGTGCCTGAAATACCGCTACCTTGAATCTGGCACAGGCCGGCGTTATCTTTTTGGACGGTCAAGCGCTCATTTATTAAACAGCAGCGGAGGAAGGCGGGCGAGGACTGCTGTTGTGCCTCTGCGGTGGAGGAAGCTATGAATTTTTTACTTTTGCGGCTATTTGTTATTCTCTGTAACTGACCACGAGGTCACAAAGGCCATAATGTCAGAATATTTTCAAAACGGATGGATTTCTTTTTTTTTTTCGGCAGGTCCTGGCTTGTTATTCTTATGAAATATGGATTATTAATTAATGTCAGAATCCCTAAATAGACAACATTGTCATAACTGTGCAAAGGTCAGAACCGTCCGCGCTTCATCACCCAGGAGGAACCGATGACGACCGATCAGGGCTTTTACTGCGAAAAGTCTTATGTAACTTGTCAAACACGGACGCTAATGTGAGATTTTCCCAACACAACATGTGCGCGTTGTGTCACATCGCTGTTTTATTCCTCCCTGCTCTATTGTTGGGAGCTTACGCGGCGTCATTTCATGTCTCTATTCAAGTCTTTTTGCGGTGGGACGGCTTCACTTTGGAGCGATAATTCATAATCCACTACAACACAATTCCCACATGAATGATATTGTTGTTGTGCCAGTAGCATTTTCATATTCTCATGAATTCATCGGGGCAACAAGGCCATCAGGAATTAACATAAAGTGAAGTAGCAAATAGGTCATGAATATCATTAATATTCAAAACGCGCAACTTCAAAGACAAGTAACTCAATGCCTCGGCGTTAACTACGTTTGACCATTCATATCTTTGCTCATTAGCCGCAGTGGGAAGCATTCTTTGCTGAGGGCCGTGTACCGCCGGCTGGTGGCTAACGCATCAAAACACTCCTTTCAAGTTCCTCCCCACGTTACGTATCACGCCGCTGCACGGATCCCGACATGCCAAAAAGGCTGAAAGGACGCCTGACGCTCGCTGCGCCGGTAATACTGATGAAGCTCGCGGCGATTTATGAAACACACGGCTTCTGTTGTTTCGCTAAATAATTGACAGGCTATTGTTGGTGGACTGCCAGGATTTCACGGTTTTTCGCTGAAGACGTGTCAGATTTGTTCAGTCAACCGCTGGATATGACTCCTGCAATTTTAACGAGTTTTCGTTTAATTTTTCCCACAAAGCAATAAAAATACAGCCTTTAGGATTATCAACACCAGGGAGGGTGTGTGTGTGTGTGTGTGTTTGGGCTTTTAGCATCGAGGAATCTGTTCAATTAAGAGCCTTATCTGCTACATTCAGGGTAAAACGGCACGAAACCAGACATTTCAGATCTTTTCAGAAAGTATAGCAAGGACCTTGGAGGTGTCGTCTGAAACGTTGTTCCAGGGTACAAAGAGGCATCGCTACAAAGTAAAGTGCCAAAGATCGGGATTATGCAAATGAAATCACGACTGAAAACTACCTGATAATCATCAAATTCGGCAGGAAATCTCGACCTTTGACAGTCGCTGGATGCAAACAAATATCTAATTCTGCTCTTTTTGAAAGCGGGTGGCTGATGGCAGCTTTCAGGGAAACATCAGGAGACGACTGGAACAAAATTTGGATTCCACGGACACTTGGGTTGCCACTAATGTCACACAAAAATATGCAAATCAAGTTGGTGGAAAACGCAAATGGTGACGTGTGACGTTGAACCATTTGATCATAGATGGTAGAATAGTCGCATATTGTTGCTTTAATTGATAGTATGAATAGAAAAAAAGAGCATTTAAAGCCAATGTGAGTCAAGTCGGCCTCACTATTATAAGGAAATGTATAAAAAGCAGGGGTGGGACTTTAACAGTTTGCACTCGAGACAACACGGTAGGTTCGTCAGCGCACAAATTCATGGTCCACTGATCACACTGATGCACATGACACATGAGAGCTAGGAGGCTAACAATAACTATTGGTCGCCGTGGCTGCTCCGATGTTCACGTGTCGCCGATCGAGGCTTCCACCATCCACACAGATGTCTTTTTACAACTTGAGTACTGGCATCACTCAACCCCAGTGTGCTACAGATATCGACGTCCGATCCAACTTTATGATTTATGGCGCCATTTTCAGACTGATGCACAATAAACAATATTTTGTTGTTTAAATCTATGAAATGTGTCTATCATTTGATTGAGTCATAAACAAAAATCCATTTTAATTGAAAAATTGTGCTTCTCGCGGCAAATACTGTTATGCGATCAAAATGTGATTAATTGATTAATTAATTAGATAAAAAAATGTTGGGTCGAGTCCCGATCCTAATAAAAACAAACCAAAAATACAGTATAACAAGAAAATACTGTACTTGTATGTCATAGGGAGTACTTGCAGCTAAGCGGAAATAAACTTTCTCCTCTTTCCACGGCGCACAAATCTCCAAACTGAATTTCACCCTAAAATTGTCCAGACCGCATCGGGACGGGGACACGGCTGATCCCTGATGAATCGTGCACAGCTGTATCCGTGACTGCAGCATCAGCTCCTGCAGAGTCACGTGAGCACGAGCCCGACACGCTCGACGCAGGTCATTTAGCACAACAACTCATTCAGCCGTGGCAACACATTTTAAAAGCTGGCTCTTTATTGTTTTGCTCCAGCGCCTGCATCAGCCCAACGCGCGTAGGTGCTGACGTCCGCGGGAAGACGAGACAAGACAAGGCGAGCTGGGAGCTTAATGGCGTGTCAATAAAACACACAGAAAAACAGGATGCAGTGACTGGAAAACAATCTACTTGCAGGTGTGTGTATTTTTGTGACGCTGAGGTCACCACCGCAGGCGCAGATGTGCTCCCCGACAAGGAAAACACACGGCTTTCGTTCTTGTGGCAACACACTCAGGTGTAAAATAAGCGATCGCCCCTGTGGAAAGCAAAGAGAGAGAGAGAAAAAAAAAGCCCAACAAAGATGTTTGCATCTATTTAATGGAGACGCCACCGGAGCAGAGCCACCTGCTGCAGCTGAGCTCACCGTGTCCGGGGACAACATCGTCAGAGCCGCTCTCAGCTGCTGCGCGCGGGCCGCACATTAATGAAGAAGAAGGAGGCGACGGATTCGCCCGGCTTAAAAATACATGCAAATTCTTTAAGGGCGTGTGATAACAAATCAATCTCCACTGCGGTTTACAATACGAGACGCACAAGAATGCCAGATAAATTATTCAAATACGCTATTTTAGATTTCACAATGTCGGTTAATAATTCACCAGGTATCCTGAATATTTGAAAATACCTGTGTTTCTGAAGAGGTTTACGTGTATATTTATAGCATCTTTTCAGAAAAGGAATTTAACCTTCTGAAGGGAGGAAAAAAGAGAGAAACATTTTTGAGCCCGGGGCTATGAAGTGTTCTCTCCAAATGTCAGAGGGGATGATGAACTTACGCAATCATATTTCACTGTATTTACCTCAAAATTAACCCCGAACATCGTCTTCCTCTGTACTCGTCTACTGGGAGGCTTCTCCCTGTGGTTGTAGCACAGTTAAACTGCTCACCTAGCCACTGGCTACTAGATCAAAGCAGCACACACTCGCAGGAAAACACTCAAGCAGGGAAAAAGGTTGGTTGCTATAGCAACTTATACCGATTCTTGTACAATTTTATTATTAGGGCATGAGCATATTAACTACATCAATCAATGGAAGCGCTTGCTCATGAGGCAACACACCTGCTGGGATGATTGCAGGTGGCGCCGGCTTTTGTTTATTGCAGCTTTTATGGCTTTTGTTTGTCATTGGGAAAATATTTCTCATTAGGCTGCACACACACGCACACTCACACACACACACACACACATGGGTTTCAATTAAAATCATCAATGTTTGAGTATTTTTCACGCGTGTATGAGTAAATCGCGTGTGCTCCTCACGTATGTCCCCATGCCGTTCCCGGGGGGCTGGAATTTCTATGCGGCATGAGGATAGCAACATCAAATATTCACACTCGGATTTAATACTCGTGGACTAAGAGCGTCCTTGGAAGTCTGACATCTCCTGTATAATTAAGTTGTCCGGATTAAAGGAGGGATGGCGACTAATCAGCGGCAGGATACGTTGATAAGCATTAAAGTCACAAAGGCAGAAATTATTAAAAACCCCCACTTTTTGATCAGAGCGCTCCCATAATGCATCACATGGCGAGAATGAGGTCAACCACTTTGGGTTTCCACAACAGTCGAAGCCATTAAATGTGCGGTGGCGGCGGTGGCGGTGGCAGTGGTGGTGGCGGCCGGGCGCGCACAAGGGAGCGTAACAATGAGAAATGCCCTTCGTTCCCGCCGAGTGTCATTGATTGGGTTTATTCTGGGACCGTAAGAGAATACGCCCGTGCAACGCGAAGCCACGACGGGATGGCGGCGGCTTCCTGGGCGACTTGAAATAGCGGCCTCTGCTGCACTCCCTTCAAAGGAGGGTGTTTGGTTGTTGTTGGGCCGCCGCCATTTGCCTTATCACTCTTGGCAGCTCTCCGGTTACACTCCGGCTGTTTGATAGCTGATGAAATTTTCCTTAAAAGGAGCAAAACGGCTGAGAAAAAAAAAAAAAACGCCCACGCCCACGTCCCCATCACAATGCCCCCGCCAGTCCTTGTTGTCATTACACGAGTGACTAAGACGGGCGGTCTTCCCGTCCCGGCCCCGCCCGCCCCCCCGCCCCCCACGCTCACTGAAATGTTCGACAACGATGTGCAGCAGAGCACAATGTTTTTGCAATGTCAAGCCGATGCGAATGTACTGTAAGAACCATCAATTATTTATGAACGGAAGTCGGAACACTGGAAAGATTTTAAATTCCTCCCCGCTCTTTCGTCGGGCGTCTTCCCCCGCCAGCCCTCCTGATGATAAAGCGTAGTAAGAGCAGAATTCATTTATAAACAGCCTCGCGTGTGGCGCTCTCGTGTGCGCCTGCAATTACTGCCCTTTGTTTCGGCTCAATACCTGATCCATGAGAGATAATATAATTAATGCTTACGTAACCGCGTCACTGTACGTTTTTTTCTACCAGGGGGTTACAAAGGGGTAATAATGGGCTAAAATATGGATTCCCATTAAGGAAAAAAAAAGACGATGAGTTCCCTGAGCTTTAAAAGCACAGGTGCAGCGCTCAGATGGCAGATGATAAGAATTCCCCCCCCGACATTATCATATTTGATGAAAATCACCTCAAGCGAAAGAGCAAACGGGCACGAACGTGAACCTGTGTATTTGCAAATAGACTCGCATTGTTGAGAAAATATTACTTTGAGGTGGGATCTTGGTTTGGGAAGGGCCAATAGAAGGGGTGGGGGGGGTGAATGCAGATCTATTTATCTTATCTATTTATGACTGTTGTTGCTCCCATGTCTCGTATCGTGAATTCACAATTTCTTTGCATTGTACTGCAGTGCACGTTGAGGTGTAGTTTAGAATAGAAAAAAACAGAATAGAATAACTTTATTGATCCCAAAATTACAGTGCAGCAATATAAAAAGAGAAAAGTACTTTTTTTTAAATCAAAATATGACATATCTAACAGAAAACATGTACATATTTATCTTTTTACTCATTCACTTATTCGCTTTCTTAATGTATTCTCATAAGACCTAAGTGGCGGCTAATGGTATGCCTGAATGTATAAACGTGCAACATTATGTGTGTTTAAGTGTTGAAGCTGCTGTGACAATGTAGTTTCCTGCAAAGGATTAATAAAATATAATTCGTTCGTTCATTTTTTCAGTTGGAGTCCCTGTTGGATGTCCTATTGTTGTCAGGGTAACTGAAGATAAAAATGTAATTATATAATAAATATATAACATAATGCACAAGCTTTAGGCACGTGTGGTCCACAGACACACGAAGAAGCATCCATCGCTATCTCCAGTGTGCTGGGAATAAGCAGAGCGACTGTCGGTCCCAATTATCGCTCCGTGTTAATACCCAGAAAATACCATCTGAAAAACACTGATCGGGAAACAATAGTACAGTATAATTTGTCACCACAATCAGACTTATTTTTAGCTGTTTTGACAGCAGAAAACGTGGCAGCTGTGATATAACCCACCACTTTACATTAGCAACGAGACAAGTTGGTTTTCCCGCACTAATGAGCTCCTAATGGCCGCCTATGGTTACGTTAATGCAGGGTAATGTTGCTTGTAGTGATTTTGTGAAAATAAATGGCATAAAAGTAACAGACGTGACAGCGTGGAAAATATATAAATATATATACATATACATATATATATATTTATATATATGTATATATATAAACCCCCACAATCCCATGCTACTTCAAGTGCGATGGAGACGTTACAGAATCTAATAAGGAAGGTCGATGGAGCTGCGGCAAAGCAGACATTCCATTCTGGATACTCGATTCCCGTAAAAAGCAGTTCAATTACGCTGCCACTGATCCGTAGCAAAAGTGCAACTCCTGTTTATTACAACTTTTGCTCTTCGATCCGGAGATGGTAGATTTAACTTTTCAGGGGTAGAGGAGGCTGAGCTGCAGTGGAAAGTCAGCTGAAAGAGGATATCCGCACACAACATCTGCGAAAGGGAGGATGAAATCAATGTAAAGCCCTCCAAAATAAGCTGGCCGGACCTTGTAGGTATTCCTGGATCTCCTCTTTTTTCTCCTCCCTCAAAAGTGTGTCTCGCCTTTGTGCGTGTGTCCCTTTTTAACAAACTAATTAGACTGCGGGAATTGACTTGTCACCACTGTACAGGGGCCCGCTCTAATCGCTCGTATTAATGGACGGGGATCTGTGATGTGAGGGGGGGGGGGGCGGGGGAGGGGGTGTCAGCCGGGGAGACAAACCGCCGGATAATTACCACCTGACTCGGCAGTCTGTCAGCTCTAAGGAGCATTTTATGGAGAATTCACTTTCATTCAGCACCTCTCACAATCGTTTTAGGCAGCAGGCGGGCAGTTCGCACACACTCACACACACACACACACACACACACACACACACACACACACACACACACACACTGCAGGGAGAAAGGCCCCGCGAGTCAGACAGGTGTCCAATTCAACAGAAAAGTGGCAATTTTAAAAAATGGGATTTGGTGTAGATTTTCTGACAATTAGGCGGAAAGCTGACCTTAAAGCTCACTCTGACACACCGGCCGGGCTTTTTACGTGATTATGGAGGGTGGGACCCCCTTCTGTGGGTGGCGGTGGCGATGGAGCTCGCATCAATTCTGCTTTGAGCCGTAAAGATCTGTGTGACAAAATGAGGAGTGTACGGGGGGGACAGCGGTGGGATTACACAACACGGCGCCGCTTGTACGAGTGTCATCTTGAACTTATCTCACACGGGGAGAGGAGGGGGAGCGGAGGGGGAGCGGGGGGTACATAATGCTAATTAGTTTGAAAGAGAACACAGAACTGTTGTCTCCTTTTTTCCTCCCTCTCTCCCCCCTCCCCCCACTTCCACTCCTACCTTCATCTTTTTACACTCCTGTTAAAAATAGACCCTGCGATGGTCCAGGGGATTTTTTTAATTAAAGCATAGCACACTTTAAATACTGGAAATTCTCCTCAGCAAATGTTTATTTCTGCTGAACTTTGGAATAGCATGGCATTATCATTATTGTTGTTTGAGTTTCAGGGCTCCTCCGGCAGTAATTAATTTCTTTCATAGGCTAATGTTTCGGCGGATGGGCTGAATGCACTAAATCCATCACAGACCAGAAGCGAGATTTGTAGACAAATTGAAATCTGTAGCGTTTTTCAGCGCGGAATATCATGTTAAATCCGGTAAAAGCATGTCGGCGCCCGTGGTTCTATTCACATTACACGTTTCTCTCTCTGAGCGCTTCCCAAACATACGTCTGCCGCCGAAGACAAAGGGATGCTAAATCAGGCCAAATCCGCCCTTCTTTTAACTCCCCTCGTCCCAAACAAGACCACAGAAAAGCAACTTTTCTTCGCCTTAAAAGTTGAAACTATCTATGTGGCAGCGACGACAGGTCCTGATTGCAAACGCTCCCCGCTATCAGCCGTGTCCCTCAGCGGTTGGCGCGGCAGAGGGGCGTGCGCGGAATGTTAAAGGCGGGCATCCCGAGACATTATTGAACGGCCACCGAAAGGGGTCAGAAAGTGGCGGCGAGATGGAAACATTCAGGACGCTGGAAGTAGTTAGCGCTATCAAGCTGCACGGGCGTGACGGGGCTCGTTCATCATCGCTCTCCCCGCGCTCCTTTATTTGCATACATCTGTCTGGTCTGAAGAGGAGGGAGAGGAAAAAGGGGAGACGTGGAGGGGAAGGCGTTGCGTCGGCGACAGTGGGATTTGTGCGTTTTCACACAATGAAGTACATTAAAGAATTACGACAGACAGGCAGCAGTATCTCTCTGTTGGGGTAACTTAAGAAATGTTGATGCAAGCTTAGGCCACATTCAGAGCGCGCTGGATTAGCTTGCAGCCCGAGAAAAGCAAAAGAATTGAAATGCAAATAAGACGAGGATTACTGAGAGAGCATTCACTCGAGCAGAGCCTCCTCTATTAACTGGTGAAATACTGGCCACGTTTTGAAAATAGCGCCTAAGCCTGATGATCGCTCTCCGTTGAGCCGCTTTTGTTTATAGCAAGTTAATTACTCATATCAAGTTAATTTCGTGTCATCGCTGAGACATGAAGAAATGGGACGTTTAGCACCTTGTCTGGAAGATTACTCTGAACACAATATAACAACAGCATAATGATCCAATCTCGGCAGATAATCATTCCCCATTACTCTGCACTCTCTAATAAACCGCAGCGCCGTGGCAGGCGGCCCCCGCTTCCCCGCCACACGCTCGCCCCCGTTAGCGTCAACCTGAATACGTGGCGGCGGCGGCGGCGCTGCTGACACAGAAATCAGTTAGGAGAGGTGGCGTTTCCGACGACGACGCGGGGGGGGGGGGGGGGGGGGGGATTTGCACGGATGCCCCGACGAGTTGCTTTGGAATCCAAATAAAATGAAGCTAAATGAGAATCTGAATCATCTCAACTTCAAAAGCGCGTTCCCCGCTCAGCCCCGAAGTGTGAAATTCGTAGCTGGAGGGTTGGCACGGACATGAAAGGCCCAAATGTGAATTCTCTTTTATAGTTTTTCCAGATACAGTTTTCCAGAATGGTTGAAGGTATTTATTGACTCTCCTTTATCTTTCTTTTTTTTCAAAGCGCATTCGTCGCCATTGTGCGCGTCTCTTGTTGCGGCCTCCAAATTAATTATAATATTGGAGCCATAATAGGAATTAATTTTAGCCCTCCCCATTACTGTGCTGCACAGCTTGACGATAAAACTGTTTTGCTATTTATCAGAACGCAGGAGTGCACCTTGAAATGAATTATTTGTAATAATGTCGGTCGCTTGGCGATATTCTGCCCACAGAAAATATCAAAGGCTCTCACTGGGACGGTTTCATCACTGTGACTCAGGCGTCCTGAGTGGGGTTTGTTGGGGCGGAGCGCCCTCTGCTGGCGGCCCCGGCACCCATCGATTCATTTTCCTCTCATTAATCCTGATTAGGGCGCAATGGCAACAGAGCAGCTCTTTCCCCAGCAGCTTTCTCTGTCTCCACCTGGGGGCTCATCAAGCTCTCCCGAGCAGAATGACAGATGTAGCGCCCGCTCAGTTTGTCTTTCCCGCTGCTCATTTCCCTCCCTCGCTCACCACCACTTCTCTTATCAAAGCAAATGACTGAGAGGACACGAGGGAAGGACAGTCGATGAGATAAGGACGGAGAAAAGAGGAGAATTTGGATGATTGCCTTCTGACATCGCCATAAAAGCTTTTATCTCTTAAGGCAAGACGTTACTGATGGACTTTTTTGATTTGGGGCTCGATGCTTCCATAACAAGGGCATCCTTCAGACTGTAGTGGACGGAAACTGCCCAAATAATAAGAGCTGTGTGTTTATATTGGCTTGGTTTCTATTCCAGTTGTACACATTATTTGATCAGATAATGCCTCATCGGCCTATTTAATCATTTGCAGAGAGCACAAATATCATTTTCTTCATGTGTGTAATTAACGTCATCAATTTTCCTATCCGTTAGCTTCACTGTTCAGCTTTTTTTTCATATCTGCAGCTGCATCAGAGGGGGCCTTCACGTATCATTGATAGGCTGATTTATTTCAAAGGGTAATAAGCAAGAGATTCAGCCAACAAGGAGATATTATTTCAATGCGCACATCACATCAGCATAACTACAGACTTTAAAGCATATCTGGGGTGGGATGCCAATGGAACGAGCATAAAGGTAAAGCATAATATAAAAAGAGATAATATTCATGTGTACCAATTACTGAATAAAAAAAAAAAATCACTGTTGAGGCAGAATAATCAATAGAAAGCAGAAATATATCCCTTAATTATAATCTATAAAGGGTTGTTAAAACGATTGTAGTTCAAAAAACAAAGAACTAAAACGCTCGTTCATAGAGACCAATATTCCACAGCCATTAGAATGTAGAATTATTTAAACTGTAATTAGGACTGTGTCTTTGATCTGTGGCCTGGGGCTGCAGGCATCGCCGGGCAGATCTTTTTTTGGATAGCGTTGAGAAGAAAGTCGCAAATGACAGAAGGTAGGGAGAGGCTGAAAAGAAGATTTTAAGACAACAGAGAGAAACCTGTGCAGCATCGTCTCCAGTTTGTCCTGACCACCAATGTCTCATCCAGACGTCCACCGACGAAGATATGATGCATGACTGTTTGTGATTCAGCATGATGCAACCAGTTCCTCCACATCAGCAAACTGGCAGAGACTGTTTGTCAAAGAAGTTTCTGTACTTCAGGAGAAGGCAGAGACCAAGTGACTGGGTGAATGTTTCTTTTAATTCACATTTTGTCGTAAAAATATATTCCCATCATCTGCTTTGATTTGATTACACACATTTTATCAAGAAACATTTGGTAATATATGCAAAAAGGTGACAGCATTAACAGACCATTTTTATGTGCTTTGCACATATGCATAGCAAAGTAAAAATCTGCCCAGAGGCAAAAGTGCAGCAATATTTGCATTACAAATTGTATGCTTCTCTCAGAGTTCTGGCTCACATTCCCAAACTATCGTAGATTTTGCAGTGCAGGTACACGAGCTTCTCAGCCCTGCTTTTCCTCAACAGAGGAAACCACTCCTGATGGCTGAGCTCCACGACCCTGTATCCTGCCAACTTAAGATGCCGCCGCTTCATGGCGTGGAGGCCCAGTAGCTGCTGAGAACGCCAGCAGTAGTGGTTCCTGTTGCAGACCTGGATGGCAAGTTTGACAATGCCGTTAGAGTCCTGAGGGGCGGGCTTTTGCCGAATGGGTTTGATAAGAGCTTCCGTCAGGGCACTGGTCAGGCGCAGTCCTGTGTCTAACCCTGCGCCTCCTTCATCTGGCTCTACTCTGTGAAGGGATATTGGTTTGGCTGGACTCAAAGGGCTTTTTTTGTTATTCACCAGCTGTGCTATAAGGTCCTCGGTGATGGTAGCTCCAAATTGTATCCTCCCCAAACTGTGGTTTGAGGGTGATGTGGATGAACTGTTCTTGGGAGATAACTTTGTTGTATTGGACTCTGGGTTGACAGGTACGGGATGACCGGCAGAGTTCATATGTACCTCAAGGTCAATGGAGCGTGTGTGAGGCATAATCATTCGCTTACACACAAACTCTTCTCCCCCAAACAGGTTTTGCAGAGTAGAAGCCGCCTCCTGGACTTCTGGTTTCTGGCACACATCAGACTGGGCAAACTTCCATAACATGTCCTCCACCTCTTGCCTCAGTTCAGAGCTCAGTCGAGGTCCGGTCCATCCGGGCAGCTCCAGATACACGGCTCGGTCTAAGGTGAACAAATCTTTTTTCAGCTCCAGCTTTGTTGATTTCAGTGCCATGTTAACAAAGTCTGGGCTCAAGGCTAATTCAATTAAGTCCTCTGGGAACTGAGAGACAAAGGCCAGACCGAGCAGGCCGGTCAGCAGGTGCTCTGGATATCGCAGAAACTCAGCTTTCCTAAGCCTGAGGGACTCTGTCAGGCTTGGATAGAGGCTCGGACTCTGATCTGGGAGAAACCCTAATGTGCCGAATGCCCAGAGCAGTTTGCACGAGTCCTTACTCCTGCAGTGTGGCACCAGGGATGGAACACTCTCAGCAACAGCTGTGAGAATGTCATCGTTGCGATAATGCAATGCGGAGCAAGTCAGTGCCACGTGCATCAGCCCTGTGACGCCCATCCCACTGGCTCGCCGAGGCACTTCTCGCGTCATGGCCTCCATCCAGTCCCTGTGACACAGGTAGCTGAAACGCAAGTATTTAAGGACATTCACCATGGCAAAGTCACTCATGTCCTCCACAAATGAGCACGCTTTATCCACTGTGCGATTCACGATGAACTCAGAAATGGAAGTCTGGGTTTTAAAGAGCGCTAAGCAAACAATGCCAACCTCCTCGGGGTGTAGCTGCTGCAAGTGCCGCATGAGTAGCTTCCCCACCAGAGGGATCAAGTCTGCTGGGCACTGCCTGCTTTCTCCCATGATATACAACAGTTGAACTAGATCAGAAGCTTCCATCTGTCCAAGATACATGCGCACAGAACCATAGACGTGATGTAGGAATTGGGGCACTTGCTTCCCAATGCAGCGCCACACGTCGGCAACAAACAGCAACTGGTGAAAAGTCATCTCGCGGGAGCGTCGGCAGAGCTCCGCCTCGTACAGCCCGAGCAACTCGTGGGTGGACGGGATACCCAGCCACACAAATGACTGCAGCACCTCCAGAAGCTGCGGCAGAGTAAAGAGGCCCAGGTTTTCCACGGAGTATCGGAGCAGCATGGCAACGCGCTTGTCACTTTGCAAGAGTGACATCTTGTGTGGGTCCAGGTGGCTGAGCTCTGTGAGGATTTTAGTGATGTCGGATGGTTTCATGTTGCCTTGCAGCATGGTGACTCTCTGACAAAGCAGCAGGACTTGTTCCCATTCAATTGGCTCACGCTGCTGGGTAAGGTCAAGGGCCATGCAAGCATACTCTGGCCGGCACTTTAGAAAAGCCCGTCTATCTACTTTAAAATCCGGCAATATCTTTATTTTGTGGTGCAGTGGCGTCTGCTGTTTGGGTTTGGCTTCTTTGTTGAACGCCAAATCAAGCAGCATGTTTTTTGAGCTGGAAAGACGCTGTGAGCTACTCACACTGTAGCGATTGCTCTGCTGCCAGAGGGAGGGTGCGAGAGTGGGGAGACACTGCTCATCATCGTCGTTATCAGTTTGGCTCCGGGAGAGCGCCGAGCTGCACACAGAGTGGTGATAGGTGGAGGGATTGTAATGTAGCCTGTAGCCTCCTTGGGGAGAAGCATCTTGGTGTTGCAAATCTCCTCTCTTCCCCTCCTGCTCAACAGCCTCTTCGCCGGCTTTGCCCTGCACATCTTGAGCCTGGGATAAACCCTTTCTCAAAGCTGGGAGGTAGTGTAGCCGGGGCACCCGCCAACACAGCACACAGCCAGCCATCAGTCTGCCAGGTGAAAAAGACAAAATGCAGAGTGTTAAATGGCAACTACAACCAATGACCAGGGAGGGGCACACACTCGGTCTGCTGGTTAAAGAAACAATTACCTCTTCTGAATATCATTAGAGATATTTGTAAGTGTCACTCAAAGGTGACGAAAACTGACAATGGACACAGGAGAGAGGAAGTGCATGCAAAGAATGTGTAGCAATCGTCTTGGAAAAAGTTTCCTGCCAAATGAAATTTGGGTCATAACCACAGTTCAAAAGAACATAGCAAGTCAGAACTCCAACAAAATGTAGGATTTGAGAATTTGGAAAATTAGGATTTGAGGACAAAATGGTCTCATTAACTAAGATCCTCTGGCATAACAGCTCAATGATGACAAGACTGAGTATTTGCCCTGGCATTAGAGCATATGTTCAACCCGGTTTATTTAGTCAGAGTTGAGACCTCCTCTGAGTTTGACATTGTCTGAAAGAATGTCATGATTAATCAAACAATGACAATATTTTAATAAACTAGTGTAATCACTTTGTATTGGCATACATTGTGAGCCAAAATCATGGCACTGATTACTCTAGGATTGTTCCGGGTCACCCCAGATCACAGTGTCGTGTCCTGTGAACCTAGTGAAACCCTACAGTGTCGAAGTAATGCCTGCAGTGGTTTGAGTTGGATATATTTGCTGACAGCAGAGATAACTATTTATCCATGCCGCCTCTTCGGTCCAGGGGTTTTCAAAGCGGGAGCCACGTCCACTAACAGTTTAGGGGGAGTGAATGGAAGCGGATGAATATTGGATGAGTTATCAAAAGGTCACTGCGCAAAGGCTTCAGAAATGCACTTCTACTTGCCCAAAGTCAATAACAATGATGAATAATGAATGCTTCACAACATACCGTTTTATGCATTTGCTGCAGTTTTGAGTTGTGTCAAACATGTGTGAGACTTTTTTTTCGAGACTTTGCCTGGAGGGAGACCTGCAGCTCCTGATCATGCACTCAGCAGGTTACAATATTCATGACTGGGAAATGCATTTGTTGATGCTGTGATTACTGCACACTTTACCAACAGGTTTTCTTTGAAGACATGCAACACTAAACTGGGCTCATTACCACGTTATGACACCTCATCTACATTACTACTGTACTGAACAGGACATGGGCACGTCTGCTGTCCCTTAACTGCTACACTTCACCCATGTAATGCAAGCAGGTTAATTATGTCCTGCACACACACGTGCACAAACACACTCACACACACACACATCCATGTGTTATTGTAGTGTTTCACTCACCTGGATCCACGAACCGAGCCGGTTCTGAGAGACGCGGTGGAAGTCAACATGATCGGCGTGGATCAGGCTTCTTCAAGTGCTGCGAAGAGGAGGCGTTTACACCGCCGGCGAAGGACCCATGCGACATGCTATACCGCCATACCGGAAGTCCGCAACTGCTCCAACCTTCAAAATAAAACCTGTAACAATCGTAGCTTGGATGATACAGTATGATACAAATATCTACACAGCTGTATAAATGTGCACAGAACGTAAACATAAAATTCCGCTGTTATCGAGACGCGCTGCTTTGTTAGACTAACGCTTCGTGTTCGTGTGAATTTACTCCGACAGGGTGACGCGACTTCCGGAAGGAGCCGCCATACCGGCAGAGTGTGACCTATGGCAAGCGGGACGGTCCAAACATAATGCAACTAAACGCAAAAGTAGAACAAAAAAATCTGAAAACAAAAAAAACCCCAATAAAAACTCAATATACAACAGAGAAGGTCGCAGGCCACTACAGAAAACATAGCCAAATTTGCTACGTAGTAAATTGGTTATTGATCATGTAAACGTATAAGAAAACGTGACTAAATGTAAACACTATACTGATAGGATTATTTTTATGAATTAGTCTGTGACGTCTATCTACCAAAATATATATGCAATAGCAAAAGTAAAAACTGGAGCAAGAACCAGAGATACTCCACAAACCATATTGGTTAAAATTGATTATCACGTATAGCAGAACACTGCCTAAAGATACATCATATTGGGATGGAAGACGCAATTCTAATTCAATCATAATACAGGGGTTTTTTTTTGTCATTTAACAAACTACGTT
>CAESWR010000205.1:582558-594372 GCA_903171835.1 Mullus surmuletus | reverse complement strand
TATGAGGATGAAGTCGTCGCTCAACAGCATTATTGGCTTGAAAAGTGCATTAAGGGTAAAGGCAATAGAGCTGCACATGTAATCTTCTTGTATTGAATCATTTTTGTCACTGTTTTTTGAAGAACACGTTCTCTGTCATTTGTTGACCTTGCTACGGAAAATGTTGAGAACTTACATATTGAAACTGTGAAGAATATTAGTTTTTCTTGTAAACAATAAACAAAACAAAAAATCATTTGTATTTGTTTGTGTCCGTCTAATGCAGCCACACTTTTTGAAACACACAAAAAAAGATTTTTCCACAAAAAATCATGATACTATTTGAGATTGTGTAAAGTTTTAAGGGTGTCTGAAAACCTAAAAAAAAAAAACCTTCTGAAAAGCAGGAAAGAAGACCTGCTTCTCTTCTCCCCAGTTGTGTTTATACGAGTATCAGATATCAGCAAAAAGCCAGTATCGTGTATCCTTAAAAACGAGGCTAGAAAAATGGCAGAAGTAGATGTGTTGTTTACTCTCTGGTGTAAGTGTTGTGGATCACTTTCATATCTGTGAATGTAGTTCTGGTTAATTGGGCGGCGTTGGCTGTTATTCAGCGTCTCTCTGACCGTGAAAACACACTTTTTTTCCACTTTCGCCTTTTAAAAAAAAAATCTTAAATCTGAGCTTCCTTATTTCAGCAGCTGACACATGCGAAACGTTGCACCACAAGATTTTTTCCGCTGAGTCGAGTGTGGAAATCTCCCTCACCGAGACCGATGATTGCTTTGATCTGGACCTCCTCCTCCTCGTGTGTGGTGAAGTACAGCAGCAGCTCCAGCACTTTGTCCTTGATGATGATCTGTCAGACACAGAGAGCCGGCAACTTATACATCCATATTAAACATATATTGACGAGATATGGAATGCGACCACATCGTTTATAGCCCATATAGTATATTAATCATAAAGGAGAAGAAAATCTGTGGTTTGATTTTAATAAGCCATTCAGTTGTCAAACTAATCAGATATTTTACTTTTCTTATATTTATTTTAAAAAAAGATTGGCCTACAGCTGGTGAAGAAACCCTTTTATTTGATTGAAAAAACTACTTGTGATATTTCATAATTGACTTTGACTGAACATTTGGCTCACTTTAAAGAATAAAATATCGGCATAGATATTTATCTATATTCAACCTAAATACATCGGGATATGAGTTTTGGTCCATATCGCCCAGCTCTGAGCGCCGTCACCCAGGGCGACGACAACAACAACAACACAAAAAGCGCTGTTGTCTACCTTGTTGGCGCCCTTGAACTCCTCCTGGTCGAAGTTGAAGTGTCGACAAAGAGCCCCGACGGTGAAGAGCGAGCGCAGCAGGGTGGGTTTGTTGGCTGCCAGGGTGGAGCTGCTGGCGTCTTCCTGGTGCTGGGTCTTCAGTTTGGCCAAAGCTCCTGCAAGGAGGAAGTGAAAAAACACCGTAAAAAACAACAAATAAACATGATTTCAAGTAGGAGAGTCCCGATCCAATTCCTTCAATTAAAAGAAAACAACATTTTTTATTCAATTGTAGACTACTGTGATGTTTAAGGTTAAAATTTGGTTTGTAATAAAACATTCCAACATTGTTCTAACATTCCATACTACATAATGAGCCATAAAAGTATGTATGATTCGTGCTGATATCGGATCAGTATCGGTCATCAGTGTCGGAAATGAAAAAGTTGTTTGAAGTCATGTTGTGTTGCAGTGTCAGGGTTCCAGCTCTCACCGTAGAAGCGGTTGAAGCACGCCCACACAAACTTGTAGTTGTGCGTGACCTTGTTGACCACGGCGCCGAGGCAGCTCACACAGTGTTGCACCACCTGAGGACGCAGCAGCAGACCAGACGTTTGACTCCGCCTCCTCGGGAGCAGCGGCGAGCGCGGGCAGAGGAGCAAGACTCACCGTCATGCCGTACTTGATGATGAGCTTCATGAGGTCTTCCTCGATGGTGGTGAGGAAGTTCTCGCTGGGGCTCTCCATCAGGGGCACCACCAGCTCCAGGATCTTGGCCACGTTGCAGATCATCATGAAGTCGTTCTGGGTCTGAAATGGAAATGCGCGTGTTCATTTTCCTGCCACTAGAGGGAGATATTGCACCGTGTAAAAGTTCTCTTGTGTGCATGCACTCAAGATTCCGGTTAAGGTCCTTATTCTCCTAAAGACAATTTTCCAAATATGCAGCAATATAATGTCATGGCATATATTTCCCATAATCCCATATTGACAAGATGCTATCTTTAGCGCTAAGGGTCCTTAACTCTTAAGAGATCCCTAAAAAACTTCTCAATCGTCCCTCAGAATGAAAAATGTCGCCTGCCTAAAACTACTGCTGTAAAAATAACACACATTAGTATTTTTTCCACTTTTAATTCCACTTTTCCAGTCTTTTTAATTAACTCCAGCCTGAAATATATATAATTTAAATAATAATTATTTGGGTGGGGTTTTAACCCCATGACAACTAACTAAAACAAAAAAACTCAAATAATTTCCATAAAATGCAATTCAAGGAGGATTTAATCATTATTATTATTATTAGTTCCTGGGGACAAAAACAGTCTCCTTCCAAAAGACCGCTGTGTAAATATCACATATTAATGTTTTTCCAGCTTCAGTCTGAAAGATACATATCAAATATCTTCTCTGAATTTCGACCCTGGAAAAGGTCAAAAAACATCCGGACAAAAAAAAAAAAAGCGTCCGTCCTGAGTGACCTCCGGCTCAGCCTTGCACTCACGTTGCACTTGGTGGTCAGGTAGGGCTGCATCGTCATGGCGTGTTTGACCATCAGCTGCGGCCGGATCTTGCTGAACAGGTAGAGGGTGGTGATGCAGGCCACCAGGCGACCTGAGGTGACCCCTTTGTCCTCGCATTCTGAAATAACGTTCATGGTGAAGCTCCACTCAGGAAGAAACAATTAAAAAAAACAAGACCAAAGAGGCGCGTTTACCCGCCAGAGACTCCTCATATTTCAGGATGTGCTCCACCAGGTTGTCCACGAGCTGGGTGCAGGCCTTCTTGGCAGGTTTGTACGAGGCGCCCTCCTCTGACTTCAGCAGCTGTAACAGTCGCGGGAGGAACGTGAGATTCCAAACACAATGTGATCGCAAAAATGGAAAACTGGTGGAGATTCCAGTGTGGCTTACGTTCTGGAGAAGCTGCTCAAACCAGTCATAGCCGGAATCTTTACACGCCAACACCTGAGACCAGAGCAGAGCAACAGTCAAGCGGGGTAGCTGGGTCGGAACTGGGGTTACTCTTGTTCATACTGTATGTCTATGTTCGCTTTGTATCTGTGTACTCTAATGCAAAAATGTCATTAAATACAGGTGCATCTCAAAAGTATTGAGTATTGTATTGTATTGCGTATTGAGTGTATTTAGATGGACATACTTTTCAGAGACCAACATTTCCATATTAAAAATACTTTTTAACAATGTGCCTTTTTTTCTGATACACTTTCTTTTCTTCTGTGCTGTTTTCATTGTATAATTGATTTATTTTGTTTTTCTTTTAACCTGTTCGAATAAACAAATACAATAAAAAAAATACAATTAAAAAAATGGTCTTACACTGAATTTTAGGTCTTCAATAAATGTAAGCCATAATCATTAGAATTAGAAGAAATTAAATAAATGAAGACATGAAATGTTTCATTCTGTGTGTAATAGATCTATAAAATGTATTAGTTTCACTTTTTGTATTGAATTCATGACATAATTAAACTTTTCTATGGAATTCTAATCTATTGAGATGCACCTGTATAAGCTATAAAAAAAAAAAAAAAGAAGAAGAAAAGTCAAGCATGGGAGGGATCAGAGAAAGCAGCGAGGCGCCGACGAAGCGCACGCACCACGTCCGTGATGTTGAGGATCTTCCTGGTCATGCCCTGTTTGTCGTGGCTGGGCGTCGGCGTGAACCACAGCTTCTGGAAGGTCTCGTTCACCAGTTTCTGCGGGATTCAAGAGGACTTCAGTCACAAATGTTCCGGTAAAACTTAAACAAAAACGCGGGCACTTTTCATTCTAAACACTGACCTTGATGCCCTCCTCGTCGTTGACCCGCCGGATCATCTTCACGCACATCTCGGTGATCTTGTGGAAGTCTGGCTGCTCCAGGCAAATGTCCCTCAGGATCTTGATGACTCTCTTCCTCACGCTGATGCCGGTGTCCTGTTTAGAGACCAGAAGAAATATCTGTAAAGATCAAGCTTTTTTTTTGAAAATCAAAAAAACTAAATTGAATGTTTGCAGGAACTAAAACAGGGTTTCTGTAGGTGTCAGCAAATCTAATTTAATGCTTTCTAATCAACCATCACACTATACTTCCGATCAAAATTATCAAATGTTTATATATTCAAAATAAATCGCGAATGACATTTTTTTCCCCTATCAAGTCTATTACATTTTTTAATGCCTCTGGAAATCAAATGTAATGCTTTTTAATGCCATTGAAGGCCTTTTCGCAAAATCTATTCAATGACGTTTTAATGCTTTTAAATGACCCGTGGAAACTCTGTAAAAGTAAAGTCATTAACTCTGATGGTTGCAGTTCATTATTTGGCCTTTAGGTGGCAGTGTGGAGAAATGAGGCTTTAACCTCAGCTGAACTTTTGGCACTTAGAATGAACTTTCGGGTCAGAGTGTGACAAAGTGGAGGTCACCATTCCAGCTGTGATGGATGCGATTGGTTCCTCTGCACGCCAGCAGAGAGAGCAGGTGCTTGTGGGACAAACACTCTCAGCGCGGCAGCAAAACAAAGGCAGGAGCTCACCAATATCCTCTCGATCAGCATGTCGTAGTACTGCTCGATGAGCTGAGGGCGGCTGAGCACGAAGCGCCCGAGCAGCTCCACGGCGGCCTCGCGCACGCTAGTGGAGCTGTCCATGAGGCGGCAGTGGACGCCGCGCTGCATGTCCACCTGCAGAGGAGACACGACGAGGTCAGACCAGCTCGGATGAAACGCACACACACACACCTTATGAACCACTGTGGCGCTTTTGGTTTTGAAGACATATTGTATACACGTCTTTTTAGCTTATTTTGATGTAATTTCAGTGACGGTCTGAGGTGATTCTGGGAATTTTTAAGTTGGAAACTCAGAAATTAACGGGAATTTTTGTGGTAATTTGTGGGAATTTATATATGAGCTGCATTGACCTGGTCATATCCATCTATAAATATGAAACATGTTGGTTTGTTATAAGACACGCATGCAAACATGTCTAATGCAGTTCTTTTAAATGACATTATCAATGGATTTTTGGGGAATTGTCCCAAACTGAGTCGAACTGTCATGAATACAGGCATCAATATTTGTCATCAGCAAACGTACATGCAAATATTCCTTATACAACATTTAGAAATGACACTAATCACTTTTTACAACTTCTTTCACAAAACAACAAAAACCATGAATGGTGATAAAATCAAAGAAGGTTCAGGTGTTTACAATTATCCAAACATATTCCTGATTTCCCCGCAGCTCCTCCAAAAACTGGCCCATTCAGAGATTTCCAATATTCCCGAGCTGAAATTTCCATGGAAATGTTCCTGAAATGTTTCCTGCCCTCTGCGTGAATGTGTGTGGGACTTACTCGCGCCAGGATACTGGGATCCACGGCCACGACCTCGGACAGACACTTCATGGCTTTGGTTCTGACCGCAATCGCGCTCTCACCGAGAACTCTCAGGATCTGTGAAGATGGAGGAGGAGGAGGAGGAGGAAGAGGAGACGTTAACATGAATCCTGGCTCACCACCGCTGGTGTGAAGTGGATCCGCTTACCTGTGATAAATAAACATCAAAGCTCTGTGCAAATGGCCTCATGGAGGCCAGATATCGGACGATCAGACAGGAGTCCTCGTAGTCCACAGTCTCCGAGTTGGTGCTGAAATGGGAAGTCGGGGCAGCAGTTTAACACAGACGGAGCAGCGCCAGAGTAGAGATGGGAGATACTACTTCATCTCAATATCACGATTAATTGAAGATATTACCTCGATTACGATCAATGAATTTTTTTTTCAGTCTTTTTTTGGGGGGGTAAATATGCTCGACTATTAAAGCTGGCACATTTTTCCCAGTGAAGAAGTACATATCTTAACTATGTGATTTTAAAATAATTAAAGGACACACACACAGATGAACTATTTAGGGAATACAGCAAAAACAATAGATAACTCGTTTCCACGGCGACCGCTTTCCAAAGACTACATTAATGCATCATGTCGTTCGGGATCACTTGAATATAGACGAGACAGAGACAAGGGCGCTGCGGCGGGTGTGTGTTTGCCGCGATCGCGCAGCACCTGCACACACACACAAACACACAAACACGTGCACTGTCTGACCACAGAGGTAACACAGCTGCAACTGGTGGAGACCACGGTGTTGTTGTTTTTACCCCCCAAAGATTTCCCCAAGGGGAAAAAACGGGGAAAATAATAACCGAAATAACTGACATGAGTAAGACTACGTGGGTTAGAGGGTCTAAATGTCGGTTTTCCGGTCTATTTTCGGGTGAATTTCCCAGCCCGACTTTCCCAGAGCCGAGCTGTCTCACTCACCTCAGGTTCCTGAGGATCTTGCGCAGATATTTCTTGCGGACTTCGGCCCTCTGCATCACCTCGGCGGTCGACTCGTCATCGTTGGAGTGGGCCTTCCAGTCGTCGTCCCGCTCGCTTTCGCGAGACTTCACCGCCTTGTCCACCTCGCTGGTGGCGTCCCGGTACCACTGGGCGATGTAGAACCTCCTGGCAAACTGGAGAGGTAGAAGCATTCAGGCCAGGAGAGACAAAACCACGGTAGAGTTTTTGCAGCCCATCATAAAATGTTTTAGGACCCTCACCGCCAGGGCCGGGTCGGTCTCGGTGTTGCCGTCGATGTAGTCGAGCAGCGCTTTCTGCAGCTGCTGGATCTCATCATCGCCTGGAGTCTGGGATCAACATAGAGCGGCAACACATCAGACAGCAGCAGCATGAAAATCTGTAGAGGGTTTCTGCAGGTATCAGCAAATCTAATTGAATGCTTTTTAATGCCCTCTTTATTGCCACTTAAAGCTAATTTAATGCCCGTGTCCAACTGCAGATAGATTTGACAGACAGACACTGTGCACTGGCTGTAAACAATAGCCAATTACAGGGTTACGCCTGTCAATCATCACACTATACTTCCGATCAAAACTATTAAATGTTAATATAATCAAAATAAATCGTGGATAACAATGATTTTTTCCATCAAGTGTATTGAATTTTTCAATGCCTCTGGACATTGAATTTACTGCTTTTTAAGGGCTTCATTTTTTCGCAAAATCTTTTTCATGAAACCCTGCTGTAAATAAGCATCTACAAAAAAAAAAAACTGTCATGAAAGTCAAATTGGAGGTCCGACCTCTCGGAGGATGCGGTCGATGGCCTTCTGGTCCATCTTGCTGGTGACGGCCTCCTTGCGCAGGCGGGAAGCCACGGTTCCGAGGTAGTCCAGTGACGCCACCCTGAGCGCCATCTCCGTCTGCTTGTTGCTGAACTGGTGCACCTGGGAGGAGCGGGAGGGGTCAGTAACTGCGGCGACACAGGCGGTGGGAGAGCATGAAGGTGGGCGGTCGCTCGGCTCACCAGCAGACGGCCCAGCAGGCTGAGCAGCAGCTCGGCCGCCGGCCACTCGGGCTTGTTGACGGTGGACAGAAGGTCGTGGACAAAGTTCTCAAACAGAGGCCTGTAGTCCTCCTCGCCCTGCTTGCTGCCGCACCTGACGGGGAGACATCGGGGGAGACAGACCGTTAAAAATCCTTCACACTGATGCGGCCAATAACAGCAAACAGGGCACAGTATCAGCTTTCTGCGGATATTTTCAAAATAAAATATCTGACGCCAATGTGTAAGTTATGTTGTTTGTATTTAAATGAAATACTTTCATGTGATCAATGTGTTTAAAGCTATAATGTGCAGCATCGAGCTAATGACGTCAGCTACTCTCCCACAATGCACTTCTTCAGTCAATAAGGTGGATTGTGGTGATACTGAGGTGCATCTCTACTAGTCAGTCAACTGTAACTTTAGTTAGTTAGTTTTTTTTTCTCTTTTGGCAGATTAATTACAATCAAAATACCTGTCTAAGGTGGTGTAAAGACAATATGAAAACATTGCTAAAAGAGGGAGATGACGAGAAGAAAACACAAGTGGCAGTGGATCATTTACACAATATTATCATATGCGCATTTTTAACACGATTATCATCAATACTGGTGCACCGCAAGAGCCCTAGTGTTTATTCATAACACACATCCAGTAGAGAGAACTCACAAAATGCTTCAGAGATTAAAAACAAAGACAAGATAAAATGCGATGATACACTCTGAGACGATGACTTACTTCTTGAGAAACACCGACAGAAAGTTCTGCGACGTCCTCATGGCTGTTTCATAGGCGTTTGTGATCAGAGCATCTTTGTCCACCTTAAAAAAAGAAAAAGAAAAAAGAAACAATGCGGTAAAAAAATCAAATACCAAACATTGGGGAAATGAAAAGACCTTTCCAGGTTGTGGTAAAATCTCGACCTTCTTATGGTGTTCATCCTCTGCGTCCTTCTCAGAGGGCAGGTGAACCACACACTGGATGAGCTGCAGAACCAGAGCCGTGACCATCTGGATGTACATGGAATCTCCATCGGAGTCGCTGCTGTTCAGCCTGGAGGACACACGGCACCGAGGACTCCTCTTTCACTTACATCCCAAAAACAAGAATAAGTCAGCCGAAGGAGTTTTGTTTTGTTTTTTTTGCTACCTGAAGTTTCTGAGGCTGCGTTTGTTGGTGGGCAGCCGAGCCATGGAGGTGAAGATCTCCTCCAGGATGAGCTGCCTGTGCTTCTTGTAGCGAGAGAACACCTGTGCGGGGAGCGGAACACCCCCAAAAAAACAAAAAAAACAAAAAATCAGCAAACATAACAACGCAGAAAACAACACCAACGGGTGTTGAGACTCACCGCTGTGATCAGTGTGATGGCACACAACTGCAGGTCGCTGACGTTCTCCACGAAGAACGGCGTGATCCCCAGCGTGGACACCTAAAGAGAGGCGAGTGGGTCAAATCAAGCTTCCAAGGTGAGGCGAGGTTGTGTCCTTTTCGAGGAGAGAAAGGAACTGAGATACAGCGCAGAGCAGGAGGCCCTGCAGGGACCCCCATCCTGGAAAGGGGCTGGAAGGCCAGGAGAGCTTCAATGACCAGTGTTTTGGACTCATGTGTGATGTTACCACCTCCTCCACAGTGAGTGGTGATACCTGAATTCCTAATAACCAACGGCTACGTTTACATGCAGTCAATAAGCCTTTTCTAACCGGAATAGCAATAACCCGGCCATGTAAACACCAACAATCCGACTGAGTAAGCGGAATATGCTCATATTCTGATTTTTACAGGGTTTCTTCAGGTATCAGCAAATCTAATTTAATGCTTTTTAGTGCCCTTTTTGATGCCACTTAAAATTTGCATTTGACACAGCATTTGACAAAGCTAATCCTGAATATTATATATATCAGAAGGAAGATGAATTAGTGTTGTGTTCATGTTCTATCAGCAAGGAATCTTGGTCTTTGGAGTCCAGAAACTCCTTGTAAACATGGCCAAAGGCGAGATAGACAGATCCACAAAAAAGGGAGCGGGAAGTTACGCCAAGCAGGGTTTGTAGCAGACCTTCTCCGTGCGTGGCTGCTTTGATCAGCATATCACCATTGACTACAATCACCATGGATACGGGAACAACCCTGTTTGCTCACCATGGAAACGCCTCATTCACAGGGTTTCACTAACCAGAATATGGACCTTAACACCAATATGGACTGACTGGAAACGTAGTCGATGGGAGTCTCACCTGCAGGATGGTGGTGTCGGTCAGCAGCTGGATCTCCAGCAGCTCCGAGATGCTGCTGACGATGTCGCACACTTTGTTGTAGAGCACCACCACCACCTTCTGCTTATGGCCCGAACTCTTCGCCCGCTTGCCCTTTGAATTATGCGAGCCACCTTGGGGAAGGTCAAAGAGTGAGTATACGCCGAAAATCCTGACTACCAACGAGGTCAAACTGGAGTAAAGACGAGGATCCGCTGACCTCCGTGGAGGTCGGTCCTGAAGGCCGGGTCGTACAGAGGGTACAAGGAGTTCTGCAGGTGGAACTTGGTGTACTGCAGCACCCGCTCGATCACGTCCTCGATGTACACCGCCTTCGGCATGTGTGGAGAGGTCATGATGTTGAGCGCGGTCAGACAGGCGTCAGCAGACTTGCTCACCCGCTCCATGATGAGGTCACGCCACAGCCGCTCCTCGTCCATGGAGTCGTCTCCCTGCAGCCGCAACGACAGAAACCTCATCAGGCGACACAAAGGAGGGCCTGGCTTTTTTTTTACACTTAAGTTTAAGTTCCTGGGGACATTTTTGGACCATTTAGATACAAAATATTTGATACTTGATATACATCTTTCAGGCTGAAGCTGATTAACAAGACTGACTAATTTCAAGTTGGAAAAAATAACATGATATTTTTTGTCTGTCACTGCAGAAAAATAAGAATGTCTCAAATTCAGTGTTGCTGCTAATCATTGACCATCTGAGGCTCTGATAATAATAATAATAATTAAATCCTCCTTGAATTATTTGAGTTTTGGGATGTTTTTCCATTAAAAGGAGTGGAGTTACGTAAACAAACTGTCATTCAGAGGGTTAAATTCCCCCCCAAATAATTAATATTTGATATATATATTTCAGGCTGAAGTTGATTAAAAAGACTCATTTAAAGTGGAAAAAATATGTTATTTTTACAGCAGTTTTTAATGGGGGGACGTTTTTCATTCTGAGGGACGATTGAGAACGTTTTTTTAAGGAACTCTTAAGGATTAAAAAGCTGCAAAAACGTACATGATTCATTAAGGTGGAGAGTTTGACGCTGTCCTGAATGTTCTTCTCCAGGATATTCAGGATCTTCACCAACTTCTCAGAGGCAATCTGCGGACAAAACGTAAGGGTTGTTAATTTTCACGAGCGCTCGGCCTCAAACGAACGCGGTGCGGTGCGGCTCCTCCCACCTTGTTAAAGACACCCATGGCTTTAATCTTGGCAGAGTCGTTGCCGAGCTCGCTGAGCTGCTGTTTTCCGAGCAGGACCTCCTCGGGGATCTCATCGTCGTCTGCAAGGAGGGACGGCCAAGTTAAGAGACGTTTGGCACAATCATCGAGCATTCCTCAGGTGCGAGCAGCGGCTTACCGGTGGCGGTGAGGTCCACGTCCTCCAGGGTCTCCAAGATGTTGTCCACGCTGGCCTTGAACCTCTTCAGCGCCGAGGAATCCATCAGCTCTGCACGAGTGGACAGATTGCTTCATGAGCAAATAGTTTGCATGTTGTAATGAAGTCTGCTGACGTTGCACAAGAATTCCTACCCTCTGGTCGCAGCTTGGAATCGCTCAGCCTTCTGTTCTTCTGTTTTTTCTTCAGTTTTCTGGCAGCTGGTCAAGAAGAAGAGAGAATCTGTCAGACTCCTCACGCGGCACCACCAGAGGAAACGCTTTAAAGGGACCGTTGGGATTCTCTGACATGAAGTTGTACGTCAGTGAATGAGTTGAACCATCAGTGAGGTTCATCAGCAGTGACTTTTCCCCCACTGCTTCCCTTGAGCGGAGTTCCGGCCCAGTTTGGGTGTTGCAGAAAGTAGTTCCGTCTAGTTGCTGGGGTCACACGGATAAAGCGTTTTGCTCCAAAAATCAACATGCATTCAAAAGAGTCATACATTTGCATAATTAATTCTTG
>CAESWR010000205.1:558033-569142 GCA_903171835.1 Mullus surmuletus | reverse complement strand
GGGGGGGGGAGTACATCTTTTTCTGAACAGGAGACTCAGCTGTGATTTGACCGCGTGCTGTGATGGTTATGTGATGTGAGGTGTGCTGTGGCCCTCAGGGCGGTGGGCATCGTTCTGCTGGTCGTCATCCTGGCAGCGCTCCTCCTCCTGAGCTGCTGGTATTTCAAGAAAAGGAGCGGCTACAGGATAATCAGGGTGAGATGTCACTGAGGCAGAAAGCGCCACATTTCCATTTCCATATAGTCAATAAGTTGTCTATTCACGTGACAATGTCGTGGTTCTTCCCTGTCCCCCCTGCAGAGCCCCAGGTCAGGGTCTCCGGGTTACACAGGGGGTCACTACTCAGAGGCCGGCCCGTCCACAGACAACAAGATGGCCCTGACTGATTTTGGCAGCTTCCGACCTGCGGTGAGGGAGAAGCTGTTAACAGTGGGCTCTTTTTACTGGCTTTCATACCCTTCCTGACCCTGAGTCATGTTGTCCTAAGGAGAATGATGACACGCCACAGCTATAAACAAGCAATACAATTGGTTTTTACCCTCTTATTTAAATGATTTCAGTCAAGTCTGACTGAGGGTTCTTGTTCAGTATAAAGCCCCAAGGCTCTGAACACAGTGCAGAACACGTGAAACTGATGCAATGGAAGCCTGCAAGAGAGATTATTATGTCACCAGACCAGGGGTCGGTATTTAGAAGGTTTAATTCCCCGGGGAGGTATGTGCGTGTGTGTCTGCATGCCAGAGAAATTGAGGGGAAGGTGAATAAGCACAATGTAGCAGAGTTCAAAGGAACTAGCTGGACGTATTTGACACAGAAGAGGTAACTTACGTTGAGTACTGCGCAATTATGAAATGATTTATAGATCAAATAAGTCTACATACACAGTTGTTTCATACTTGGATCTTTGTCCTGTCAAGGTTCCAAATGCTCCTCCAGCCTATGAAAAGATCTCCACGGGGGTGATGCCTCCTCCTTATTCCCCCTAAAGGATTTCAGAGGGAAGTGGAGTCGTCCAAAGAAGACGGTGGATAGCATCCTCCATCCAAGTTCATCTGTTGTCTGATGATATGTAACCTGATGCCACTGTCAGTGATTCTCTGTAGTGTATCAATACATTAAACTATTGTGTTAATCACTAAAAAATGATTCCCACACATGCAAAATGTACATAAGTTGTTTCAGTAGCAATAAAAAGATGATTTCACAAAGAACCTGCAGATTAAGGAAGCAGCATCGACATGCCACTGGGGACAGATGCATTGTTTATTTCCATGCTGTAATGTCCACATTTGTTCAATGAAAATGTACCTAGTAAATATTTTTGGAAAAATCTATATGGTAAAAATAAATAAATGTGACTGCAAAACATTTCATATGCGCTCAAACATGTAGTACAAATTTATCTATTAGTTTATTTACATTTCTAAAAAGTAACATGTAGCTTTCAAATTGTTACTAGTTGAGAAATAAAGAACACCGTGACTGAATAATAAAGACAGCTGAATTGTTCTGACAGTTAAAGTAGAGCAAGTTGTACCAATGAACTGTATCCCAATAACTGAACATAAAAACTTGAAGCTGTATCTAAGAGCCTTGAAAAGTACTATAAAAACTTTGAAATCCACTTAAACAACCCTTCCATTAACTTTGTTGAAATTACTGGCCATGAAGTTTAAAAAACAAAACAGAAGAGTCCACAACATTCATTGGAGGGCAGCCTCAAAGATTCCCAATTGAGAAAACCATCCCCATATGCATTTACAGTCTTATTGATTATGCATAAGGTCACAATTGAAAGCTGATCGAAACCAGAGGGTCTAGCCTCATTCAACTTGAAGTCACACTACAGCCGGATAGCAGTTTCTTCATGACCCAAGCATGAATACAAATGGTTAATGGGAGGTCCGCCTGACGAAGCAGCTGAGAAGTGCTTTGAATCCTCCTGTTCTCAGCTAATTGGTTCTACTTGTGTCCGTCTGTGGGGGCTGTAAATAGGAATCATGTGTGTGTAGTGCTCCGGTGGAACTGTTGGGTGAAACCATCAGTGCAGCCAGTGGTTTGGGACAACCTGTCAACTCTGCTGGATTGACCTGAACTGTGCTCAACACAGCACCATCGGGACTAATGAGTAGCTTGGATGCAACGCTGTTATGCAGCCCTAAGGATGAAGTATGCATAGAGTGCTTTCCCAGTGCTGGATTTGTCACAACGATGGGCTGGTGGATGGCGCTGTTTGTCTTCAGTGATGCGACTGGTTGAGCTGGAGTGATAAATACAGTGCTGCTGGATGGAGGTGTGGTCACCACAGGTGAGGTCTCAAACACATTGATCGTGCCACCAATTGGTTGAACTGTGGCTATGGGCAGCGTCTGCATTCGAGAGACTGTGCTTACGACTGGTGGTAAAGAGACTGTTGGCAATATTTGTGACCGCGTGCTAGCAAGCACTGGATGTATGACTCCAGGTCCTTGTTTCTTGATTAATGTGCTGCTGAGAAGTGCTGGAGATTGTGTTGTAGTAGTAGAAGCTGCTGCAATTCTACCTGCTGCGTCCACGGTTGTCACTGAAACTTCCTGTTGCTCAGGACTAGAATGTGGTGCACTTGGTACGACGGTGATAGGCAGGGTAATTGCTGACGTGCTGGGTAGAACTGGTGATGGTGCTAATGCAGCTGACAGTTTGGAGAACGTGGGCGCAACTGTAGGTGATATGCTGGCCAAACATTCTGCCCGTGAAGTCATCCCAGTAGCCAACCTGAATGTAGCCAGCGTGGAACCAAGACCAGATGCACTAGGTACCAGAGTGGAAATTTGGCCACCTAACTGAGGTGAGGATGAGACCAGTGTGGGTGAATTAACAGGAGGTGATGCAAAGTTGCAGATTTGTGAAGTTGGCAGCCTTGGTAGAGCAGTTACCACACTTGTTTGACTAGGTGGCGCTCCTGTTAGCTGCACTGGCTTGACACTGGGGGCGGTTGCAAGCAATGAGGGACTAACTGTGGGTGTGCATGCTACAAAAGGAGAACTTACAGCTGGTACACCCGGCAGCCTGGCTGGGGACTGGGGTAAAATTGGAGCACGAGGGGCTACTGTGACATGGCTTGCACCTTGGGGAGGCACTGCTGCTCCAATGCCAGTGGCAATGGTGCTAGGCACTTTTTGTGGTGCAGGGTTAGAGATAATAAGTACATGGCTGCCTGGACCTAATCCCTGGGGTGGAACCACAAAGCGTGCATTGTTCAGGAAGATCTGTGTGCCAGCAGCAAGGGGTGTGGAGGTATTGATGACTATCCTCTGCTGGACAGTGCTAGATGTGGTGAATGGGGTATGGTTGGTTGTGGCCGTTTGGGTTTTACTTAGAGACAGTTGAGGAGAAACCAAGGTGGAAGTGGTTTCTTCGCTGAAATTAGTTTGCATATTTTGGGGCTGAGTGGCATAGGTATCTGTGTCTTTGGGTGTGATACTCTGCATGGTAGGGGTTACCTGAGCCGATTTGCTGGGAAGTATACCAACAGGCAAATTGCAATCGTTCTTGGTCATGATTGCTGCCGGCAGAGGAGCAGAAGCAGATGTGGAAGAGCCTAGCTGAGGGATGGATGTGAAGGAGGAGACTCCCTGGAGTTGATAGTTGTTCATATGAAGCTTGGCAGGACAGCTTGTGGTGGTGTTTGAGCTTGTGAAGGGGGCCAGTTGCGTTGACGTCTCTGGTGAACACCCAGTATCAGAGATAGACACCGGTGTGCTTTTAGATGAGGAATGCGACAGTGCGCCAATGGTCTGTCCAATGGTTGTGGTCTTCCCTGACAACTGGATATGAAGCCCTGAAAACACAGATTTGCAAAAATGTAATTAATTTTTTCCAACATTTCATTCATATTCATTTTAATAAGTGTGCATGGAAAACGAATAATGCTCCATTGATACAAAACAGACAGACTGAATGATACCCACCTGCGGGCAGTGTGAAGTTCTTAACCTTTGACAATGATTCCACGTTGAGACCACAAACGGGTTGTCCAAGGTTTAATCCCATTTTCAGAGTTTGACTTGATAAGGAAGGGGTTGGAAGCTGTGTACTGGCCCCTGTCGCTATTGCCTGCTTTTGAACATTTCCCATGAACGTGGTTTGTGATGTTCCAGTGGGTTGGTTGATGAACATGACCCCTGATTTTGAGGAGGAGGAAGTCTCCTTTGATGGAGATACATTTGATGCAGAGGAAGATGTTGGAGTAACAAGGATGAATTTAGTCACTTGAGATCGCTCTTCTGTACTGGTTCTCTTTACTCCAGGTTTACTGATCCTCTCAGTTTGTGTAAGAACTTGTGGAACACTAGTGCTACTCAGTGATGGGACAACAGTGCTTTTTACTAAAGAAGGCTGTGGCATCTGGCCAACTTTTGTTACAACTGTAGAACCAGTTGCATTATTGGAGCCTTGACTTGAGGCAACTGCTGTTCCTGTAGTCTGGCTTCCTGGGCCTGGAACAGGAATGCTACCAGCGAGTCCACTGACCAAAGGAGTTGCAACAGTAGAAGGGGACTTTAATAGTGGAGAAAGCTGATTCTGAGGTTTGGCTACCGAGATGCTGGCCACAGCTGGGACACTGCAAGAGGAGGTCTGTGAAGGTGCAGAAGCTGGTATCTGTGTTTTAGATAAAAGGAAGGCTTTAAACTGAGGTGAGATGGTGATGACTGGACTTGTGGGCAAACAGCCAAAGGCATTCTGGTCTGAGGATGTCTGGACTTTGACGATGCCTGTGTTGCCTCCTCTTGTCGTTACCAGAATGGACTGCGAATCACGGATGCAGACAGTCTTAAGCTCCTGCTTATGATCTGGAGATTTAGCAGGCGGAACAGGGGTTGCACTCATAGGGGTGGAAATGGGTGAAGAGTTTGGCTTAATAACCTGTGGTGTACTTGTCTGGGGACTACTAATTTGTGACTCCTTGAAAGCAGTTTTTAAAGTTCCATGCTGCAGACAGGGGGGAACTGAAGGAGATGGGGTCCTTGGTGTTCTGGTGTCTTTCAGAGGGGCCACTTGCTGGACAGGAATTCTACTTTCAGGAATGGTAAACCCAGGCACATTGGTGGACATACATATGGGACTTTCCACTTTAGGAACTGGGACCTGAATGCCCTTTGTTGGTGGCTGATTGTAAGATGAGCCTTTCTCCTCAGATTTGTGAAAAAGAAGGTTAGAAGGCAGAATCACAACTTGCTGCATAATCTTCTCCCCGGTGTTCTGGTCCAAGACCGGATGGAGAGAAACCTTGACTGGGTTGCTGTCATTCCGAACAAGGTGGCCCAGCCCCTCTGCGACCTTGTACACCACTTGGACAGGATTTTTTGGTACAGTCTGAATTGGTTTGGCCTGTGGTGGTTTAAGAAGAGCTGCTGTTACTGTGCCAAATCCTTGCTGTAGAAGTACTTGTGTCTGTTGTAGTCCTTGTCCCTGTAGTTGATCAGAGCTCTGCTGGGAACTGGACAGGGAACTTTGTGCTTTTGAGAGTTTGGTGGTAGCCATTGCAGATGTAGGCGAAGAGACTAGAGACATTTTGCTCTTACTTTCTATGCTCTTAAACGCTAGAGAATCTACGGGCCTTTTCATTAAGGTCACTTTGTTTCCCACACTCTTAGCCAGCAGAGTGGGGATGGGCGTATAGCCCTTAGGTAGTCCAGTGGTGGGGTGCAGAATGGTGGCTCTGGGGGACAGTGACGCCTGCGCAGAATTCTTTGCTGCAGAGTTTGAATCTCTAGACTGATTGGGTGGTATCAGTTCAAAACTAGGTTGTAAGCTGGAGTCTCCAGGTGAAGCAATGTCAGTGTGAGGTCTAGGCAGTACACTGAAGCCTTTCTCGGGACTCGCCAGGGTCAGTTTTAGGTGGTTGGGAGACACATAGGTTGTCTTGTCTCCAGCAGACTCAGCCACAATCTCCCTGGTGCTTGCTGAGAACAAAACAGAGGTG
This sequence comes from Mullus surmuletus, assembly GCA_903171835.1. Lineage (NCBI taxonomy): Eukaryota > Metazoa > Chordata > Actinopteri > Syngnathiformes > Mullidae > Mullus > Mullus surmuletus. The sequence goes on along the minus strand of CAESWR010000205.1, from coordinate 563,177 downwards.
TCTATTACAGATGCACATACCAGGTTGTAGCATTAATTTCAATTCCTTTTGAACACTTAAATAAGTTCAGGACTGTGTCATTTATCTGGACTGCAGACTTTAGGGGCAAGGAAACAAATTCATGCATCATTACATTGTACTTTCAGGTTTGATCGTTTTTTACTTACCTCCACTCCAAAGCCCTCTGGGCACTGCATGTTCAAGGTCTTCTTCTGTTCTTCGATAATGTTCCAAAGAACCCAACTCCTTCCCTAAACTGCCCTCTTCGTCCTCCTCGGATGACGATGACGATGACGACATACACTCCTCACGCACAAAGTTATTGTACTCTGGATGCTTCTTGAAATCATCAAATTCCTTCTTTAGACGGAGCCTGACGTGGGAATTGCAAATAGAGGATAGAAATAATATGATCACTTTTCTTGGCCAAAGTTCAAAAGACAAAGAAAAAATTCACGCACAAGAAGTATTAGATTTTAGATAAATAATAGTACCTGTTCCTTTGGTAGGCTTTAACAAGTTTGGGTTCCCATGGAGAAAGCTCATTCAATAATCTGATTAGAGTGCTGTGGAGTTCTTTCACTGCTTCTCTTCTGTAGTACCACCGACCCTGTCAGTTCAAAATGCAGGAAAAATTTGTCACATTACCAACATTAAAGTGACATCATCAGGGAGTGCCTGAGGATCTAGAACAGGAATAAATTGTCTTATTGAACTTTTTCTACCAGTCTCTTTTTGGTGCTCTCCAAGTCATCGAGCTCGTCCTCTGTCTTGCTGATCAGCTCTCGCAAGTCTTCAAGACTTCTGCAAACCAACTAGAAATGAGGAACCAAGTAAGATGAAAGAAAAATGGGCAAGGTATTATAATAGCACAGGGGCAATGAACGCTGATGCTTGAATCGAGATGACACAGTAAAACTATATTTAAAGATATGTGTAACTACCTTAAATGATGGTTCGACTGGAGGTTCATCTTTTATTTTCTTTGCAGATTCAATCTTTTTCCCTGTCAAAAATAAAACAAATGTGACAACTGACCCAAAAACACAACAACAAACAAACCAACTAAATCTATTACAAAATCAAATCAGATCAGATCTGGCATTTTGAGAACGGATGCATATTTGTTTTTATGGTTCCTAAAGAAGCAATTGAAGTGGCATCAAAATGAGGTTTTTTCTCACCTGTTTTTTTATTCTTCTTCTTATCTTTTCTCTTGATCGTCGTGGTAACTCTCCGTACTGCGGATTTGCCAGCCTCAGCTGGGTACAGGCTCATCCTGTGCACGTGCTGCAGCTGCCTGTTCTCTCCTTTCATCCCCGGCAGCTGCTCCCTCCCTCGCTTTTTCTTCCACTTCTTTTTTTTAGTCCAGATTCTATCGGCAACCCTCTCCTCACTTGAGTTTTGAGTGCTATCGGAGGACTGCGTCGCTGGCCCTGATGTGCCACAGCAGCAGCTGGGCTGCACAGAATTTACGTTGCTTGTTTTGTTTCTACAACATTCCAAACATGAAGATCTTTGGTTCCCCTGGCTGGCGCTTCCTTCCTCCATTTTGATGCCCGACGGTTTGGTTGGGGAGGCCGTATTCACAGAGCGAGCAGGGGACCTGCCTGTGTAGCAGTGCTCCCCTACACTCAGACAAGGATCTTGTGTCTCTGCTTTAATGGTACGTTCTGAGCCCAGCGAGAAGCCGGGCTCCTGCTTTATTGTGAGTCTCTTGGATTGATGCCCCAACTCCACGGTCTCTTCCGTGGCATTGCTTTTCATGTCACTTCCTCCAGTCGGACTTGTGTGCGAAAGGGGCGAGGAGTTAGTGTGAATTTTTAAGTCCAATTTCGACGAGTTTCCGTCAGAGGACCCTGACTCAGACCCCTCTTCTTTCTTTATTGACCAGGATTTAAACCTTTCTTCCTCCTCCTCCTCCTCCTCATCCCCGTTTTCCCTTTTAAAGAGCCCAAACACCTCTGCTTTGCCCCTCCCAAAGTCATCAGACTCTCCAGTGTCCATGGAAGCTCCCTCACACCCCCTGTTCGCTTTGTCCCCCTCATCCTTCAGTGCGTCCGACTCCTCCCCCTCCATCCCTTGCTCTACTTCAACCCTTTTCACCCAAACAGAGGGGAAAGGAAAACCTGGGGGTGTGCTGGGGCTCTGGCAGTAGATCCTCAGGTCTGCTCCACAGAAGTGCGGGAAATGGATATAAGCATTCTCTTTGCTGTCGTAGCCCAAAATAGACTCCCTACATTCATGGATGGGCTGGGCCAGCACAGCGTCCTGCACATCTTTGTTCGTCTCATAGACGTGGTCACACAGCCCTTTCAGAAGCCACACCCGCTGATAGAAGACCAGCAAATGAAAAGGTTTCTCCTCCAGCGGACTCACCTCCCCCAGGACGCTGAAAAACTGGTGACAGAGGCCCAGCTGCTCAGCCCGACTCGGCTGATCGCGAGCGCTGCCGACAGTCCGGTACCAGCCCACAACCCGCTGCCTGAGTTCCGACTCCCAGCGGCGATATGGCAGCGGAGGGCGGCGGTGCAGCGTGGCCCTCCGCTGCCACGGCGACAGCAGAGAAGTCATGATTTTGGAAAGCAGGATGCTGCAGCGGGGCATCAGCAAACAGCGCTCCAGCTCATAAAATACAATCTCTGGGAGGTTGAGGGCAGTCTGGGCCAAGCAGAGGAAGTGGCCGACAGCGGGGAGTTCCCAGAGCGTGTCCACAGTGTGGGGGGAAGCCTGCGACAGCAAGCTCTGCTCCCATTCCTCCACCTCCTTGGCTGACATTTCTTCTGCTTCTTTTTTCTCGAGCTCACGTTGCCTGAAATGAACAGGGGGAAAAAAAAGCTTTGTTTCAACAGCTGTCATATGATAACTCAACCTTTTTGATATCAACTTTGGTTAATCACCTCTTCTCCTCCTTGGCCCTCTGTTGCTCCTCCAGCCGCAGTGTTTGGACCATGATGGACTCGTGCCCGCCGACGGTGATGGTGGCCAGGCTGCGGGGGGCCAGCCTCCTCCTCGTCGAGGTTCCCCCAGAACCCCGGTCCTCCTCTGCACCGAAGCGTCCTTTAGAAGTCACCGCCAGAGTGGTCTTCTCTCGCAGTGTCCTAGTTTGACAAGTTCCAAGGAAACAACAGATGTTACGATCTGGTGAGAGTTGCTGTGGACACAAAGTCTAAACCTTGGAGAGGCTGTGGTGCAGCAAATTCCTCTGCCAAGGCCGAGCAATACCTCATACGTCTGTCTGCGAAACAGTGGTGCTGTTATAATTAAAAAGGAAGTGATAATTATTTTAGGATAACACAACTAATGTTCTGCACCAAACCCACCCCTGCATACGTCAAAACATTTTAATAAAAGATCTATGATTTATTCCTTGAGCTACCTATAACAAAAGTTAAGTAACGCCCAATCTCTCACACTCTTACAGGAAGATAAATAACATTTCTGCTTCTGCTCCTTGATCCAGATCCACAGCAAAATTAAACAGACTCTTCCTTGACCTATTTTCAAAGCCTACGCAGCATTTGGGGGAAATTTTTTTGCGTAATCCTGAAAAACAAACATGAGAGGTATGATTCACTTTCTCCATTCTAAATAAAGGGCAGCAACTACTAGTTATCAATCACTTTTCAACTTAACTTCTTGAGTACTTGTAATCTTTTAGCCACAGTTTGACCCCAAGAAAGCAGACAAATATGCACATAATTTTCTCCCTTTACAGAATTGACATTGTGGAAGTTGGAAAAGTGACAGAGGGTGAGTTCTTGGCACTTTAGCTCCATTGATGTATAATTAATTATCATAACGTTGACACTCACCAATTAGTGTTTCGACAACATTAAATTAATATGCATATCAAAAACACCCTCAGGCCGCTCTGTGGTTTTGCTGCTGCATATTGATTTAGAGTGCGAGTTAATAGATTTGTTCATTTACCTGGAGAGCAATGTGAGCTTCTGCTCCAGCATTATTTCCATCTTTTGAGCCTGTTTGGAGATCCAGTGGTCCACCCCGTGGTAGCGATAGCAGGTCTCCAACATCAGTCTAAAGTCCGCCACAAATTCAGTTATGGTCTGATACTCCTGGCGGACAAACTTCTCCTCTATCCTCCGCAAGCACATGGACTGCTTGAGCTGTGCCGGACCCTGTCCGCTGACCCCTCCGATGCCGCGCTGGGCCTCCTGGTGGCCGATGGGCTGGAGGAACGAACTGGCGATCCCTTTGTGTTTGTCCAAGAGGAAGCCAGTGAATATCCTGTACGCCTGCTGGACCTCATAGTTCATGTTCTCCTCGAAGCTGTTGCTGTTAGACGAGACGCAGACCTCAGGCAGCGAGAGGTCGTTGTTTGAAAACTCAGACATTCCATCGGTGTGGCCCCCCCGAGCTGCAGCATTGCTGTCAGCAGGACACTGCGACGCCACTGTGGATCCAACATCACTGGTGCCGTTACTGAGCCCATCCTCTCTCACAACAATGTCTGTGTCTGCAGTAGTGCTGCTGCTGCTGCTGCTGCTGCTCGCCCACCTGGCACCTGCAGACATGGTGCTGGATCTGCTCTGCTGGGCGTCCAGTTCCTCAGATCCTGGCTGCTGGAATTGCAGTTGGCTGCGAGCTGCTGAGATGTGGTCTGATCTATCCTCCTGATCCATGGTGCAGCCACCTGAAGAGGGTAACAGGTGTCACCTACGGTGAACTTTGGAGACGACCACAGCAGTCCAGCATCGTCGGCGTGTGAGGGGAGTCCTGCACAAAGGCACATTGACAGCGTTTACTCGGCGTTTGCCACCAATAACAGCGGCATCACAGCGGGGAGATGCGCACGTTACCGTCAGCACGCCGTTATTCCACGTTTATCGCTACGTTAAATCCCGTCGTGACCAGTGCTCCCAATCCCCGCATCCCGGTGGTCAGTCTGCACGTCGCTGACAGCTAAACTTTCTGCATCCACCCGGCAGATCTTTGCAAACTTTCCCCCGGATCAATGGCTAGCTAGCCCGCAGTTAGCATTAGCGCGCTAGCGCGCAGGAGTTAAAAACAACAAAAAGTCTGCAAACTTTGTTCTGCTTTTTTTCCCCCGCTGGCGGGCCCGAGCTGCACCCCCCCTCCACGGACCCCCACCCTCCCTCCCCCTCCCAGACTGCCCTCAC
>CAESWR010000205.1:439315-451642 GCA_903171835.1 Mullus surmuletus | reverse complement strand
AATAAAACTGCGTGCCACCCCGAAACTCTTAACTAGGCACTGTTGCTAAGTAACAGACACTGCACATTCACTATTAGCCAACGTGTGATGGCGATCCTTTGAACAATTTAAAACTTGTATTTCCTGTCATTTGTGAAACCAGGGCAACATGTAGGCCTACAGTATATCAAACTGGCCCAATGAGCACCTTTGACCTCGCAATAATGAATTCCAGTGAATTAAGCTTCTACTCAGCTACGTCATACAAGGGTTTATTGTTCTATCTACGTCAGTGCAGTTATATATATATTTATAAAAACTTCAATCTAATGATAACATTTCTATTTGTAAACAGGCTTGCTGTCTCCGCTCCTCCTGACCAACATGGCGGCGGGGGTTGACGCGTCACTCCGGCGAGCAGCGGCGACCAATGCGGTATCTACGTGTATAGCTCTATGTCCTCAGTCAAGGCTGATTGGCCACGACGGACAAGTTTGCGTCCTGTTGACATCATACGTCACCTCCCCGCCACGCTGAGGCAGGGGTGAGTCGGGGGCGGCGCGGCTCCACACTGACACCTGGCGGCGAAAAAGAGCCCCTGCAAAAACAAAGCTCTGCAGAGCCTTTTGAAAATCCCTAAAAATATTGATGGTGAATCATTTAAGAACTATGCTGAGGGGGGGGGGGCAGGGACTGACGCCCCCCCCCCTACAACCGTCCCCTCTGCACGGCTCAGAGTTGTTTCCTTCGATTTTGCACAAGTCTTTCAGCAAAGGCCCCCTTGAAACCCCTTGAAACCTTTAAGCCACCGTGATCCAAAAGGTCCAGGCCACACCCTTTGTTGTCTTTAATACCCTTTTATCTTTTTTTATTTGTACCATTTAAGACAATGTCCAAAAGGTCCAAGCCACTTTGTTCCAAGACTTATGACGCGACGATCAAAGGACCTCCAGTAGAGGTTTTCCCACGGCCTTCAATGTAGCGAAATTCAGAGTAACTTTTGATCTTTACTGGCGCGTCCGCCTACAGGCCAAGTTTGAGCGCGCTGACATTGGTCCCCTGTAGGAGTTTGTCCGTCTACGTGCCGCAGGAACCAATGAAGATGACAGTGTTTGGGACTTTGACGTGAGATCATTTTCCTTCCATCTTCTCAGACGTCGCTTTCCACCAAAGTCCAGAGCCATCGTTGTTTTTGGAACACCGTAAAATGTTACACCTGGAAAATGTGATGACTTTTCCAGCATGTTCAAGGGGTGAAAATTGCAGTTATGTGCAAGGAATAAATAATAATTATATAATAAATAATGATAATAATAAATCCCCCTAAGGTTTCAAGAGGGTCTCATCCAATTGGCTCAGGGCCTAAAAGTAAAAAAAAAAATACAAGCAAGCTAATTTGATACAATAATAATGTATAATACAAGCTAATTTATTACTGATAAACCAAACACCATTTCGATTTGGGGCTTCTTGGATTCATAATGCCGCTTTTGTAGGTGTTATCATCCATGTGCTGACAAAAACGTCGGCCCATTTGGAAGAAATAAACAAACCAAACACTGCTACTTGACATTTGCACACATGTTCGCATGGATAACATGTTGAAAAATCCCATCAGTGCCTTTGACGATGACACCGGATGCTCGTGCCTTTGATATTAAAGTCATCGAATGAGTGTGAATATCATGAGGGGGGCAGAGGTCACGATAGAGCTACAACACCGAGATGTTGTTGATTTCCTGGGCGTCGTCATAGCTGTCGGACTCTTTCTGTGCCCAAATTATAGCAGGAATTATCACATTTTAGAACATTGATGAGTGTTTATGGTTGAAGATCTCACTCACTGACCCTCTATTGGCTGCGGTTTCCATCCGCCATTGATGTCCCCGAGCATTCATCGAACCGAAGAGCGTCAGCTGACATTTTAGGTGCTCATAAGTGAGTACCGATCAGTCTGCCTTCAGCGCTCACGTATTAGAAATCGCCTTTTTTGTGATTCTAAATCGAGGGTTTTGACTGGGACATTTCCTTTTGACTTTCAGCCTCAGTGCCCTGAAATCCCCCGTCCGGAATCCCCCTAATGCATCCCATCTTTTCAGGGAGTAACAAAACTTGGGACTCGACTGAGGCAGATTATTGGTATCTACTTTTCCTTTGACGTGAAAAAATTGTCATTTGGTTTTCGGGTATCGTTATTACTAGGGGCGTCCCGATACAACGTCGTCTTTCTGAACCATATCCAATATCAATATCGTATTGGGACCCCCTTACTGATTGCAGTTGTGATTTTTATCCCCCCCCATCTCCAGGGTTGTGGGTGTAGTTCTTCTGGTGGCCATCTTTGGGGCACTGGTCGTCTTGTCCTGCTGTTTCTTCTGCAACACGAGCTTCAGCAAATTTCTGAGGGTGAGACTCACACACTCCTTTTTCTTTTGTTTTAGCTTTGTTTTACTCTCTTTAGTTCATTGATTAATCTCATCTGTTGCCCCAGGTTGGTTCCGACATGTCATACGGGAGACCAGCAATCGGAGGAAGGACTCACAGTTGACAGCAACTTGGCTCTGACGGACTTTCGCAACTTCCAGTCCGCGGTGAAGGTCTGAGCGCGTGTGAGACCCTCAGGCAGGAGGCGGAGCCCTGGGATTCGGAAGCTGAGATTGTGTAACTTATTGAAAACGATGGTACAGACCTTTAAAGTGTCAGTGAAGTATATCGGTAAATGATTGGATGAGGATAAATGATCAAATGTTGGGTATTTGAATGTTTACGCTCCGCGCTCTGACCGCCAAAGTCGCACCACTGCCCGCCTTGATGGGAGGCGCCTAGCAGCCGTTGCTGTACACAAGCTGGGTCGCCATGACAACTAGAAAGACCCTTATGCTTTAGGTGATCAAGGAAGCAGCAAACGGGTTGCCAGGGGACACATGCAAAAAATGTTTGCAATGTGACCGACGTTCTCTCTAACGTACATATAAACATGTACGTACATATATATACATTATGTACATTAACGCTTTGTGTTTATTGTCCAGATGTTTTTTGACCATTAGAGGGTTAAAATCTCCCCGAATAATCTTGCGCTGACCCCTTTTGGTCACAGACGTGTTTCATATCACCTTGGCAACCAGCAAACTGGTCCTGGATCCTGGATGTCTTAAAAGTTTTTTATGGGAAGCTTCTTAAAAAGGACAATAAAAAAACCCAATAATACTTCAATCGTTATGTTTTGAAATACATTACAAATTTACTTAAGAGACACAGCAGAAAAAAAACAATGAAAAATATCAAGTATTTATTGGTTAAAGGTATATAATAAAAACACATGCCCTTGAAGCGGGACTTCAGGTGGAGTAGATGTGTGTGTTCACGGCGTGTTTGCGGAGTTTGAGCGGGATGCGGTGTTTGGCCGCAGCGTTGGGTTTGGCGAGGTCGCCTGTTGCATCGGGGAGCTCGGGGGTGGCCGGCCTTTTCCGGGGCGTGACCTTTGACCTGCATCCCTCATCCGCTAAAACCTGCGGGACTGTGGGAGAGGAAGAGGAGGAGGAGGAGGAAGAGGAGGAGGAAGAGGAGGGTTTGTGGGGGTCCGGAGCAGGGCTTTCACCCGGAGCTCGGTCACAGCGGTTCTCTTTGCTATCTGCTGCCTCCACTTTGGCCCTCTTTGCCGGACGCTTCATCTGACTCCGGCTCCTTCGTTTCGTGGCAGCTGGCGGTGGCAGGCGGGTGGCGGACGCCTCGGCCCGCCAGGGGGCGTAGATGGACCTCCTGCTGCCATCGGGCATCAGCCAGTACAGCTGCTCCCTCCTCACGTACATCAGAGACATGCTCATGCCCTCCTCATACACACGGCAGGTCTCAGCGTGCTTGGAAACTGCGGAAATAATTATTAGTATTTCACGTTTATGCAACAATACAGCAGTACTACTACTACCAAAAAGTAAAGAATGATAAATAATCCCCCCAAAAATAATGAAATAATGATGGATAATATTAACCATTAGGGGTGTCCCGGTGCGATATTGGTGTCTAGTATTGGTTGATATCAGCAAAAAAAAGGGTCGGATTATATCGGCCTGCATCTAAAATCTCCAATATAAGCACTCTGATACAAGCAGTCGAATTCCAGATTCCGCTTCAGCTCTTCTGTGTAGAATATTCTTCAGTTTAAGGTTCAAATGTATGTGAGTCATTGGTTAATAATCAATGGGTCAGTTTTTCTCATAGCTACTGTTGCTGACTATTGTTCTCTGTTTGAGTAATATCACTTGATCAAGCCTTTCCTAACATTCCATACTACAAAATAAGCCGTAAAAGTATGTATGATTCCTGCTGATATCGTATCAACCAATATTCAAGGCCGCAATATCGGTATCGTATCAGAAGTGAAAAAGTTGTGTAGGTTTGAGCGTGCTTGGAAACTGCGGGAATCCTCATTATTATTTCACGTTCATGCAACCAGTGGACGCGGCGGCGTATGAACAAACCGATGTCCTCGAAGGGTTGGAGCGCGGACTGCAAGGCAGAACTCAGGCCCACTTTTAGGTGTTTACACTCCTGATTACAGACGACACCGATCAGCCACATGGTGCTTTTTCCAACTCTGAAACAAGACGTAAGAAAAAGGACATTCAAAAAGTGGCTGATGAAGACAGGAAACTTAAGGAGAATCAAAAGCCCAACTTCTCATGGTCTGTTATCCTGACCGGCATGGACTCTGGATTGACGTGGACGCGGGACAGGAGGACGTTCCTTTCCAGCAGCCCGACCAGGACCCTGAGTTTGGCCTTGACGAGGCCTGTGGACGCAGGGAGGAGTTAGCAGGCGCGCGTCACCAGGCAGGCCAAAAAACCCCCCCAAAAACCTGAGGTCAAGAGGTCACACCGCGCTGGATCTCCTCAGCCACGATGGCGTGGGTGGAGCGCGACACGTTGCAGGCCGTGTTCTGCTGCGGGTAGGACGGCGTGACGATGGGCATGATGTGGAAGCGGTCGCCCGCGTTGACCTTAAAAGGAAAAAGAAAACCCCAAAGCTTTACTAAATGATATTATTATGAATTCAGCTTCCCACTCAGGAGGCTGAAGGTCTCACCCGGGGGTCCCAGACGGGAAAGCCGAAGCCGCAGTCCTCCACTCTCTTCAGCCGCACCGCTTTGGGCCACTCCCTGACGCGGAAAACACCGGGGTTCCGCACAAACACGCGCTTTTTTAGAGGCAAGGAGAAGATTTGGAAGAACTTGGCCACCAGGGTGGAGGCAGTGGCGTGCGGGTAAACCTGGCAGACCCGAGCCACCAGTATGGCCCACGATACCCCTCCCAGAAATCCCAGCATGCCGGAGTAAATCCTGCGGCCTGGAGGGAAATAGCTCGGGGATATTGGAAGTTTTCAGGGTTTTGTTGCTGGCAACTCATGTTCCTTAAAAAAACATTCCCAATCTTCCCTCAGGATAAAATAACATTAATTTTTTTTCCTATTATAAATGAGTCAATCTTTTTAATCAACTATATATCAAATATTAATTATTTTGGGGGATTTTAAACCTCTAAATGTAAGTTTGTTTACATAACTCAAAAGTATTGTAATTGGAAAAAAATGACAAAAACTTTCCATAAAATGCAATTGAAGGATTTAATTATTATTACAATTAGAGCCTCAGATGGTCAATGATTAGCAGCGACTTTGATTTAAAACATTCTTATTTTTTCTGCAGTCAAAATGGCTTAAAAATAGAAAGTGGTCCGGAAAAAAACGTCCCCAGGAACTCTTAAGGGTTACACAAATTTTTCAGAAAATTCCTGGGAAATTTTGACTCAGAAAATGTTGTGTTTTTTCCCCCCATCTTGTTATCAACTTGAATGAGGTTTTCAAAAATGATCTCGGGTGAATTAATGTGATTAAATAGAAATTCAATTGTGCACCATGAATCACATGTGCAAACAATTCCACACACATTTGATCACAGCGTTTCCATGGAGACGACAGTTAGACTCGGTTAGGGAAAATTCCTGAAAAATTCCCTGAAAACTCATCAATACTGTCATTCAGAAATATTGCATTAACATATTTGTGCGCATTTCTGCTTATAACAAACCAAAATGTTATACTTGTGTGTGACCACGTAAATGCAGTTAACATGAATTCCCCCAAATTACCATTAATTACCGGTAATTTCAGAAAATTCCCATGTAAAGTTTTCAACTTTGAATGCCCACAGAACCCAAACTTCATCATTCAATCATTTGGAAACGGTGATTCACGCCACAGGAAGCTGCGTCGTCCGTGCACTGCGGTGACCATCTCCTCTCCCACCCACTCACGTTGCGCCCACAGCTTGACGACCATCAGGGCCATCCTGAAGGCGTCCACGTCGGGCACCAGAGCCAGGATCTCGTTTGTGACTCTGTAACCTGCAAACAAACAAACAAACAAAGACCACGGATGAGGGCGAGCGCGGCCTGAAGGGGTCCCGCGTGGAGACACACAGAACCAGATGGGTCACCGTTGAGGCTCCTGACGCAGCGCTTGTCCAGGCCTTTGATGACATCATCGCTGCGGAGGTCGATCTTATCGGAAACACTCTTTCTGTCCACACAGGCAAAGACCAAGTCAATCTGGAACAAACTAACACATTCAATAAGAAGTCAAGGGGGAAGTTTTACCAGAGGTTTTTTTTTGTCAAGTCCGACCACCTCGATCTCGTCATAGCTCATTTTGACCACGGGAACGAACGTCTCCTCGACGGCCTGGAAGCACAGAGCGGCGACTGAGAGCCGTTGGCGGCACGAAGAGGCGGATCCTCTCGCTCCTGTGTGACTCACCCTCAAGTCTCTGACCTCCTCCGGCACCTTCAGCCGCTCCACGAAGGACAGGAAGAAGTCTTTCCTCTCCAGGAACCCCGGCCCCACGCAGAGGACGTCCACGTCAGCACCTGGCCAGACAATTCAACCCGAGTTCCTCAAAAAAAACTTTCTCAATCGTCCCTCAGGACAAAAACGTCCGCTCCCTAAAAACTGCTGTAAAAATGACATATATTAGTATTTTTTCAATGTTAAATGACTCAACCTTTTTAATCAACTTCACTCTGAAATGTATATATCAAATAGTATTTATTTGGGGGGATTTTAACCCTCTAAATGCCAGTTTGTTTAGTAAGTCCACAGTATTTTAATAAAAAAAAAAAGAAAAACATTTCAAATTATTTCCATAAAATGCAATTCAAGGAGGATTTAATGATTATTAGTCGAGCCTCAGATGGTCAATGATTCACAGCAACATTGAATTTGAGCCCAAAAAAAAACGTCTCATTCCAAAAGACTGACAGAAGGTCTGCAGCAGCTCGGCCTCCTCGGGGAAGTCCAGGCTGATGGGGCTGCTGAGGCCGAACCACTTGGGGATGTCAGCGGTGGCCGGAAAATAACTGCTGTGGCTGAAACACGACAGGAGGCGAGAGAAAGTTAGCAAAGTGTTCCTGTTTCCCTGCTAAGATTGTCGACTCAACTCTCGAGTGGGAGATGGCAGCAGCTGCATCTTTGTGAGGACCACCTCCTTGTTACCGTGGTTACCTGAGAGATGCAAGCAGTCATCGATAATCACAAAAAAAAACATCTATCATACCTCATTTTTTACCCCTTTTCCATCCACGTTTCTCGCTCATCTATCCTGCAGCGTTGTGAAACCCTGGTTCATGTGTGTGTGTGTGTGTTTCTCTTGAAATCTACGTGCTTGGTGTCCATCACGTCAAAGGCAGCACATGAAAGTTGCCGATTCCCTGTCCCGCCCCGAGCAGTGACCCCAGGATGGCAACCGGTGTGGGGTAGATCACAGCTGACACCTGAACCCTCCCGAGTCGTTGGAATTCAGCATCAAAATCAGAATCACAATGACTTTATCCAGACTCGGAGGGAAACTATTGTTTTTGTCCTAGCTTAGCATCGCTGCTTGGGTATGCAGCTCTCCTAACCAGGCATCTGTTGCTAGGCAGCAAACAGAGATCACATCATTTAGTCAAAATGTGACAATGGATAACCTCACATTTGCCACTAATTCCCCTTCCCACAGGTGGTGTTTCCTCAGTCTTAGTTATGGATGTTACATGGATGTTTTGGTTTTCCTGTGTTCAAATGTGTCAGAACAAACTGCTCCAAAGATGGCCTGATATCACAACATCTTTAAAAATCTCCAACCCCCCCAACACTTTCCATCAAAAACGTATAATTAACCTGGAATGCAAACCGCACCAATGACAGTGGGTGTTGCAGTTCTCACTCCGGGCCGGCAGGTGGCAGTGAAGCGCCTTTGTGTTAAACAAAAATAAGTGATTTTCCTTAAGAATACAAAAACGTGTGTGTATTTTCCGTATGTTTTCACACACTTCCACACAGCGACCACCTCGCCCTGTGTGTAGTTCCACGCTGCGGCCGGTAGATGGCAGCAACATAGCCATCGGCGTCCTGACTCCGGAGGATTAACCGTAGAAGAAGAAGATGCGGAAGTGAATCGCGGCGCAGCAGCAGCAGCAGCAGCAGCATGGCGGCTGATATGAGACTCCCGACCATCCGAAAACCGGTGTCGCTGTCGGTTTCCGCCGGTGACCGGAGGGACCTGGTCGTCCCCGGCGATGTGATCACGTCAGACCCGGGGTTCATGAGGTGGGTGCCCCGCCGGTGTGAGGGGGGTCGTGAGGGGGGGGGCGGCGGAGGCTCCCTGTCTGTCGACCACCATCAGCACCGTGTTTACCATGTGTCATCTTTGCGGTTCCGGCTCGTTAAAGCTGCTTTAGATGGTTTAACCAACGCAGGCTGAGCAATTTATGAGTATATGTGACATTCACAGCTGATTATATATATATTTGATGATGTATTGTAGCATTGAACAGCAATACAGGAAGGTAAACACAAGTTTTTCCCCATTTTTGAATGAAACATTGTTGAGTGTCTTCTTGTGATTTGTTCCCCCCCCCTTTAATTAGATTAGCTGACTAAATTAATAAATCCAATGCGCGTTGTGTTTCCGTGGCAACCCGGGTAAACAAATACAATGCACCAAAAACAATGGATTTCAGTGTCAGCTCGTCGCCACCACGACTGAATATGATCAACAGTTCTGTTTCTCCTCAGGGGTCACGGGACGTACGTCGACGAGGAGAAGCTGACGGCCTCGGTCGCCGGCGAGGTGCAGCGGGTCGACAAACTCATCTGCGTGCGCCCGCTTAAAACCAGGTGAGGGATTCAACCGACAGCCTCACACGGGACGAGTTATTTCGACTGCTTGCTTACTTTTTGCTCCTGTGTGTTCTGGCCTGAAGGTTCAACGGTGAGGTTGGAGACGTGGTGGTCGGCAGAATCACAGAGGTGCGACGCCGCCTCCGGTTCCAGCGCTTTTTGAAATGTTCCCAGTTATTGTGTGGGTTTTTTTAACGCTGCTGTTTTTTTTTCAGGTGCAACAGAAACGGTGGAAAGTGGAGACAAACTCGCGGCTCGACTCCGTCCTCTTGTTGTCCTCCGTCAATCTGCCTGGAGGAGAGCTGGTGAAGATATTAGAAAATCTGTTTTTTATCAGCAGGACTGTGAGCAGAAACTCATTTTCTTTGTGTCTCTTTTGAATTAATAGAGGAGAAGATCAGCAGAGGACGAACTCACCATGAGGGGGTATCTTCAGGAGGGCGACCTGATCAGTGTATGTTACCTCTGACTCACATTCTTCAGTCTTCTCTTCGATTCATTGCTCCCTCGCCTCGCGCTTCACCACGCTCTTCTCCTTCACTCGCAGGCAGAGGTGCAGTCTGTCTTCTCGGACGGAGCCTTATCACTTCACACCCGCAGCTTGAAGTACGGAAAAGTGAGTCAGGAATCACAGCGTGGGGCCGTTGGTCCAGTCAGGATGTAAACAAAGGCCCGGGGATGCGTCTCGTGGTCTGGCGGCGCTGCCAAACATCTGGAATGTTCCAGTTATAATCCTTAAAACCACTTCTGTATGCGTTTGACGTACATGGGGGGGTTTTCTCATTTTCAGCAATAGAACTATCACATTACTTTAATCAGGGCATGATTCACTCAGTGCCACATGGGCAGATTCTTGGTAATCGCCTCTTGGGTCTGGATTCAGCTTCAAAGCCTCGATTTAGCCTTAAATCCACTTTTCTCCATCAGCTCGGTCAGGGAGTGCTGGTGCAGCTGTCTCCGTCTCTGATCAAAAGGCAGAAAACGCATTTCCACAACCTCCCTTGCGGCGCCTCAATCATTCTCGGCAACAACGGCTTTGTGTGGCTGTATCCCACCCCGAGTCAGGAGGAGGAGGAGGCCGGGGGCTTCTACACCAGCCTTGAGGTGGGTGGCAGCAGGGTGAAAGCCAGTCCGTCTGTGATGTCATGCTGTGTGTGTGTGTGTGTGTGACGGTGAGATTTCTGCTCCCTCAGCCCGTCAGCCTGTCCGACAGAGAGGTTATATCGCGGCTGAGGAACTGCCTGCTGGCTTTGGCGGCGCACAAGGTCCTCCTGTATGACACCAGTGTCCTCTATTGCTATGAATCTTCACTTCAGCATCAGGTAGGACGCGAGCAGGCAGAACTGTTTCACAGTTTTTAACTGTGATGTTTTGTTTTTAATTTGAGCCCAAAATTGTAAGCGTGTAGTGCCATCTGGTGGCCATGATAGGAACCTACATTTTATATGCAACAAGTGTGGAAAAACAAAGTTGGAGGTTCTAATGGGGGGGGAAAAAGTGATTGTTTTTGTCTCTACAGTGAGAAAAGACAACTTTCTGTGAGATTTACAGATGTTTACGTGTGTTTTGATGTGTATCGGCAGGTCAAGGACATCCTGAAACCGGAGGTGATGGAGGAGATTGTGATGCTGACACAACAGAAGCTGTTGGAACAAGAAGGTTAAGATGGCAAAAACGTTGCCATAACTGAGAGAGCAGCAGCAGTGATGTCACCGATTGACCACATTTTCTGAAGTGGCCTTATTTTCTTCTCTTCAAAGAAATGTTTCAAAGAAATTGCCAAATATGGGCAGTTTGAAAACGGAACACTTGTACTGCATTTGTTTGATGATGAAAAGTGAATTGTATCTTGTATACACTGCAGCATTCAGAAATCATGAAAGCAGCTGTTAGGTTTGCTACCGTTTAAAGTGGAACAACCTCCTTTTGTATGTGTGGCGTTGTACAAAAACTGTTGTATGCAATACATTTTCTACAATATTTTCTGTTTGGTCTGCCTTACTGGATAAAGAAGCAGAAAGCACGTGTCTGTTCAGTCTTTATAAAAGGTATTTGTTTCATATTGGGGATACACTGCTCGACGTGCGTAACATCAATATCAGCTAATCCTCAAGAAAAGATGCTCTTTGGTGGTGTCGATAGTGGATGATTATTTTTTAACATGTTATATTGGTCCATCTTCGGTGTCAACTTGTTTTTCCCCCTCAAACAAACTTTGATTAATCATGTCTAACCAAACTTTGGAGCCCAATGACAGCCTGGCTTGTAACGTAGCCAGAAACACCTCCACATCAATGAGCGAGCCACAGAAAAAAATCAGTGTAAAGCCTCCCATTTATCATTTTGCAACCGATATATGTGCAAGACTTTTATTTATCGGCTTATAATGACTCGCCGCTGGCATCGTAAATCAAAAGGGGAAAAACTGAACTCCGTGGACTTCACTTGTAGCTCCGGTCGACGGGAAAGGCAGCGAGTGGGTCATCTTGCCGCTCAAAGATCTCTGGTGTCTGGAAAGCGGCGCGCGGGGCCAGCGTGGGTGCATCTCCACCCCGGGGGGGAAGGTCTCTGGTTGGTCGAAAGCAGCGCGCGCGGACAGCGTTGGACTCGGGTGCATCTCCGCCCGGCGGGAAGGTCTCTGGTGGCTCTAAAGCGGCGCGCGGGGACAGCGTGGGTGCATCTCCGCGCGGGGGGAAGGTCTCTGGTGCGGGCTTTAACAACCCGCCGCGGTACGAGCCCACGCACGCACATGACGCCACACGTCGCCCCACCCACATATTTCTGTAAACCACCTTGCGTATGGAAGTATGGCGGCCCCAGCGACACAAGCAGCCGTCGGCCAAAGTTTGCTGCTCCGCATTTCGCGGGAGAGCGATGAATAAGCGCGCCGAGGAGCGACGGCGCGGCGACCACGGGGCTCGGCGACCGCGGACGGAGGCTCCCGGGAAGAGGCGTCGCTCTCCGGCCGACTTTCTGCTCGCCTCCGCGACTCCACAGTGCCTGCTTTAGGGGGGGAGAAAAAACTCCGCAACAACAACCAAAAAAAAGAGAGAGAAAAGAAAAGAGAGGGACGCGGAGGGAGAGAACGCGGGAAAAGAGTGGACGCGGAAGTGTGGAAGTGACTTTGGAGTGG
>CAESWR010000205.1:409729-421113 GCA_903171835.1 Mullus surmuletus | reverse complement strand
TTTTTTTTGTAGGAACCTTTGTCTTGCATCAGCGTTTGGGCTCTTTCCTATTGCTCAAAGCGTCGCCGAATTCTTTACAAGTTCCACACATATTTAATCATCTGGATGTCATCTTGGCGTCGCGGCCAGGACATGCTGTAATTTCTCCCACTGCATGACTCCGCGAGGACGGAGGCGATTCTTTTTTTTCTTTTTTTTCTTCAGTCGCTCTGCTGCTCTCTAGCTAACCTCCTTTGTCTTCGTCTTCTCAATCTTCTTCTTCTCTGGACTCTTCTTCGTTCTCTACTTCTTCTTGTTAGTACTCTTCTTCGTACTCTTCTTTGTACTTTTTTTCTTTGTACTCTTCTTACGACTACTCTTCTTCGTACACTTCTTTGTACTCTTTGTCTTCTTATTCTTCTTATTCTTCTTCGTACTGTTATTCTTTTTCTATGTACTCTTCTTCTTCTGTGTTATCTTATTCTTTGTGTTCTTATTCTTTGTACTTCTGCAGCCTGAGTATATGTTGTCCTTGCAAGAACCGTCACCTTCTTTCAAAGAGCATTGGTATTTGTGGCCCGTAAAAGTGGACTTGTGCGCCGGCGGCTGCCCACACACTCCGACAGGCGGCCAAACTCTGGCCATGTTGTTTGTTTGTGCTTCTTCCCGAATTCCTTTAAACTGCTTTGATGTCCCCAACGATTTAATCATGAGAATTCGGACAAAGCGAAAATTTGTTTTTAGATGCCGCCAATCCAATAAGTGGGCAAAGACGGGGAGACACGCGAGCATTTTCCGCATGCCAGTGGGCCGGGTAATGGCTGGCCAGTCGCTGACATCACTCGTCACTACTTAGTCATGTAGATCTTCCAGATGCTGAGGAGCAAAGCAGCACGATTGGCTTCAGGAGGAGAGTCTGCTTTCTTTAAGCCAGCTGCGTTTGACCGACTCGCGTCTCTTGAGTGGAGGCGGTGGAGGTGGGATCAAACCCCGGCGTGTTCTTGCACGCTTTGCAACCTCAAAGGAGTGTTTGGGTTTGATGGCCGTGTAGGCGGCGCAGAGGCCGGGGCGAAGGGTCTTCTCAACAGAGTCATGTGACCGGCGTATCGTCTGTTTTCTTTTTAAACTCCTGTGTGAGTCATTTCTCCTACAAAAGCTCCTTCATCTGCTATCAGTCTTTTACGCCGGCGGCCACCTCACAATCGCCTCAACCATCCGGCCGCTGGACTCCTCAGCTTCCCTCCGTCTGCTTCCGCCAGAATCCGCCAGCTCCTCGTTTCGCACGCGGCGCTCCCCTCCAGCCGAGGTTATCATCACTTTGGCTCGGCTCCGGCCCGTCGCCAAACTCCCACGCAACACCTGAAAGCGAGACGGCGCGGTGATCTCACTCCCTCATTGTTTGCGGAGCGGCTGGAGCGCGCGTGGTTCCGCCGCGAGGCGAGCGAGGCCTCCTCTGCCGGACCCGCCGAGGGTTTTTTTTATTGAGCCTGGAGGCAGAGACGCGGTGAGAGAGGGAGACTTTTTCCATCCTGTGTGTAGGTGGACGGGATGTCAGAGCGAGGACGCTTTCCCACCGGCCGGCGGACTCGGGGCGGCGCAGGTGTTAGCCATTACACCGGGCGTTTTCCTTTTTACGAGAAGAGATATCCATCGCCTCGGCGAGGTCGGGATAATGACCGATTGTGCTTCGACAGCGAATCCTCTGCCATTGTTTTCTTGGTGCGCTCTCCTCGTGCTCTTTATCTCATATTGAATTCAGATGAAAAGAGCGTCGACTTTTGCCAGCAATGACTTCAACGTCTTGCAAAAGTCGGTCCCCTGTATGTTTCCCTTTGCATGAAACCTGCCAGATATCTTCATGAATCTGCCTCATTCGATCAGTGAAACCTGCTTTTGCTCCAATAACTGTTATGAATATGGGGGAAAAACCTCTCAGGAATGTTGATTGAGCTACAGCGATCACCTATTTCTTCTTGACGCCAAAGATCTGAGGGGTATATTTATCCGCCAGTGTGGAGATGGTTAAAGTCATCATGTGATCAGCAGACACGTCCCTCTTTGTCTCAGGAAAGCGGCCAAACGCAGATCGGCGTTTAGTCGGCCGCTTGGTTCCTCAGGGCTCTAATTGCTTGATTGCAGAAGCCGCGTCGTCACTCGGCAGCCTGCAGGTCGCCGCGCTCGCTCAGATTTACGGCGCTTTGCCCCCGTTTCCCCCCAATCCTCCAGCGAAAAGTATGCGCGGCCGCGTCTGCGCTGCGGTTACTCACGTTTCGTAGCTAGCTATTATTTTTTCCAGCCGTAGAATAATTACAGAGGTTTGAGGCTCTGGTTTAGTTAAATATTACTGCGGCTCCGTGATGTGCGCCATTGTTCCTCTCTGACAGATTAATGTGGTGCAGTTCCTCCTCCTCCTCATTTTGTGGAAGGTGAAAACCCACAGCTGCTCCAGTCTGTAAGAAAGGTGTGTGTGTGTGTGTGTGTGTGTGTGTTGAGTCTGAAGGGGGGGTGTAAAGTGTAACATTCCTCCAAAACATGTGCGACAACAGCTGAGCAAGTCACACTATCCGGCTTGGGGTTTTTTCTCGCCTCCTTGCTGCCCCCCCCAACACACACACATCTTTCCATTTTCGCATTTTGTAATTCGCTGCCATCAGTTTTACGGGTGTGAAATTGGTATAATTCACGCCGTGTGCGCAATTACCATAGTTTTACAGTTGAGGAAGGTTTGTGCCGGGACTTCTTCTCACGGTCTGCTGTGCGTCTGCTCGTGCAGGTACCGAGGAAGAGGAGCGCTAAGTGGTGGATAATCCAGGAAATGAAAAATTATAGACACCGCAGGTCACATGACCGGGTTTACGGCTCTAATCCTCCTGTGGGATCGCAGCCTGTCGGAGCAAGTCACAATGGAGGGAGGAAGAAAAATGAAATGATACGTGGAAACGCGGGAATTATCTTTATTGCTTAATCGTCACCTCCAGGCCGCAGCCGGATGGGAAACCAGACACTCGCGGAGAGAAAAACTGCTTTGTTTGATGTTCCTCTGAC
This sequence comes from Mullus surmuletus, assembly GCA_903171835.1. Classification (NCBI taxonomy): domain Eukaryota; kingdom Metazoa; phylum Chordata; class Actinopteri; order Syngnathiformes; family Mullidae; genus Mullus; species Mullus surmuletus. The sequence continues at coordinate 418,089 of CAESWR010000205.1, read as the reverse complement.
GCCACGTGTCATCTTTTTCTTTTGTGTTTTGCAGAAGCTCTCCAGAGACCAGACTTTGAGGGTCAGGGTCTGACCGAAGCAGCCCGCTGGAACTCCAAAGAGAACCTGTTGGCAGGACCCAGCGAGAATGACCCCAACCTGTTTGTGGCGCTCTACGACTTTGTGGCCAGTGGCGACAACACGCTCAGCATCACCAAAGGTGAGAGGAGGCGGCTCGGCCTGGACCCAGTTAGAGCCGCTTTAGCAGGACTGGGTCCTAGTGGGCATGTATCCCTTAGAAACACGAGGACAAAGTCAATATTTTCTGTTGTATCGTAAGATTTAGCAGCAGCAGGTTCAAGCGGGAGTGTAATCTCATCAAATCAATGATCCATTGAACTCAGACACGCAGACAAACAATCGCCTGTAGACAGTTAATATGTTTTGAATTTCCACCAGTAACCTGCTTTATTTACTTCCTGTCGCATCCCCGCATCCTTCCCCGTCTGACTCTCACTTCCTCCCAGCGTGGGCTTTTCTCTTCCCTCCCGACAAACTGCAAAACAATACGCATCGCACAAACACACACACAAACACAGGAAGGAAAGAGGGACATCTGCACCGGAATAAACAAGCAAATGTCCCCTGTAGCGCCACTTTCCCGTCAGTTCCTATAAGCTCCGCCCCTCTGGGAGCCTACTGTTACCTCGGAGGTCCCACCAACAAAGCTGCGAACCTTTACGACCAGAAAGAAAAGTTGAAAGTGTGGTTTGATGTCTCGTTGTGACCAGGAGAGAAGCTGCGCGTGCTGGGCTACAACCACAATGGCGAGTGGTGCGAGGCGCAGACCAAGAATGGGCAGGGCTGGGTGCCCTCCAACTACATCACACCCGTCAACAGCCTGGAGAAGCACAGCTGGTACCACGGGCCCGTGTCGCGCAACGCCGCAGAGTACCTGCTCAGCTCGGGCATCAACGGCAGCTTCCTGGTGCGCGAGAGCGAGAGCAGCCCCGGCCAGAGGTCCATCTCCCTGCGCTACGAGGGCCGCGTCTACCACTACCGCATCAACACGGCGTCCGACGGCAAGGTGGGCCTCGACCTTTGACCACGCCTTTTCACCAAGCACACCATAGGGGCGTCCCGATACAACTTCTTCACTTCCAGTTCCGATATTGCGGCCTTGACTATTGGCCGATATCGATCTGATACGAAATCAGCAGGAAAAAATGCATACTTTTATGACTTATTTTGTAGCATGGAATGTTAGAAAAGGCTTGATGAAGTGATCAACAGAGACTCAACAGAACTCAAACAGAGAACAATAGTCAGCAACAGCAGCTATGAGAAAAACTGACCCATTGATTATTAACCAATGACTGACATACATTTGAACCTTAAAGAATATTCTACAATTGAAGTGCTTATATCGGAGATTTTAAATGCAGGCCAATCAATCCGATACTCGTTTTTTTGGCTGATATCAGACCAATTTCTGATGTAAATATCGTATCCGGACACCCCTATGAAGCACGTCCTACAAAAACTATTGTCTGAATATGTATTTCTGCTTGACTGAGACACTAAAAAAAACTCGCCCCCAAAAAATCTCTAAAGGAGGAACTTCAGACACCCACACATGACTCAGTTACAGCTGCTGCTTTTTTTATTTATACGTTTTTCACAAATAGAACTTCAAACATGGGAACCTCGATTGCTCTGGCACCTTACGCACCCTCAGCATTTTTCATGTGCAAGCCAAAGTAGAAATCATAAAAGATGAATCAAGAATCAAGAAAACGTATTGTCATATGTATAATAAAACCGTGCGGTTGTACCAACCACACAATGAAATTCTTATTCTGTTCATCCTTCTCTATTCGACACTAGAGTTACAAAATGAAAGTTCACATTCTGTGAGGTTAAAACATGAAGTGACAATGTTCACACACAAGGTAAAAGGAGAGCAGCAGTCCTAAGTCGGGGCATCCCGATACAAATTTTTCACTTCCGATACCAATATTGCGGCCTTGAGGTATTGGCCGATACCGATATCAATCCAATAACAGCTTAATCCTGTATACTTTTATTACTTATTTTGTAGTATGGAATGTTAGAAAAGGCTCGATCAACAGTAGGTTTCAGAAAAACGCACCCATTTAGTATTATAAATGAATACCCTCAATTCTAACCTTAAAGAATAAAAATATTCTACAATTGAATAAAATAAATAAAAAGTAAATTAGAAGACCCTGAAAAATAACCTCAATACCTTATATGGAAGATTTTAGATGCAGGCCGCCATAATCTGATACTCGTTTTTTTGCTGATATCGGACTGATATCAATATTGGATGAAAAATAACAAGAAGAAGAAGTAGCAGGCTGCAGGCTGCATCCATTGTACCAGCCAGAATTTACAGGCTAAAAGTAGTGGTCGAAAGTAGGAGTCCCCCCAACTCCCGCCCCTCCCGTGACGTGGTTTGGCGCAGCGTGGTGAGCTGAGCCGAGCTGAGCCGAGCTGAGCTGAGGTGAGCTTGCCTGAGGAGCGCCGAGCTATGACAAGAATGCCTCTAACCACCAGTGTGGCGCTCATAATGGCCGGCAGACGCGAGGGCCGAGCAGACACTGACGCCCGCTCTGAGACGCGCATTAGCACAGACACATGCAGCCAAGTATGCACAAACACACACACACACACTCACACACACACACACACGCTCGGCTCCCCCATCTCGTATTGTTTTCCATCCTCCCACGAGAGCTTCAAGTCAAGAGTCTGGTATGATGAAGCTCTCTAATAATTTGAGATGACCTCAGCACTCCCCTGAGCCGCCGCCGCCGCTGCCGAACTCCCAACAAAACCTGCTCACTCGTTTTCATCCCTTAATTTGGAAAGAAGTCGCGGCTTAAGTCAGGAGAGAGAGAGGGAGCCGACTGACCGCTTAATCCTCTTTAGATTTCAAAGGTCTTTTTTCACCACAGTCAAGGTTGCTCTTTTCTTTCATTTTTTTCTTTTTTTTTTTCTCTCCTCTGCGGCAAAAAGAGCCTGTTAACAAGTACAAAAATGCTCAGAGCAGATTGTGGAGCAAATAATATTCCGAGGTTATGTAAGAGCTGGACAATGGAGACGCCTGTGTCTGCGGAGCCCTGACCCCAGCAACCCCCCGCACTGGTTTCCCGACACACACACAAAAAAAATAAAAGCCTTGAGAGGTTTTGAATGAGCCGAGATTGTTCAGCATGAGAAGAAAATACCCGTGAAAGCAGAAATTCTTCATGTTCAAAGAATAACCGACCTCTCATTAATGTCTACTCAAAACGTAGAATCTCTTCTCGCTGCAGCTGTACGTGTCGTCGGAGAGCCGCTTCAACACGCTGGCGGAGCTGGTGCACCACCACTCCACGGTGGCCGACGGCCTCATCACCACGCTGCACTACCCGGCGCCCAAGCGCAACAAGCCCACCATCTACGGCGTGTCGCCCAACTACGACAAGTGGGAGATGGAGCGCACCGACATCACCATGAAGCACAAGCTGGGCGGCGGCCAGTACGGCGAGGTGTACGAGGGCGTGTGGAAGAAGTACAACCTCACCGTCGCCGTCAAGACGCTGAAGGTAGCGAAGAGGAAGTGGCCGCCTCTGGACACTTGTTGGCGATAAACAAAATAAAAGGATGAAATTTACAGGGAATCCGCGGGGTCTTGAAACGTATTGAAAGTTGATGACTCCATTTTGGGGAAATTAAGACCCTTAGAAAGTATTAGAAAGTCTTCATCAAGACTTGATGAGGTGTTACATTTTTGAAGGTATTTTTTTGGATTAGCTGTCAAAAGAGTCCAAAAAAACATTGTAAAAGTGTGAGTTCATTTGTTTAATGGAAAAAAAAAGATGAACTGGTAAAACATCTAGAAGTCTTGAAAAGCTTTTAAAATAACTTCAAGATTACCGTATATACCCTGATTTAATAGCAAACACAGATTAATGGTTACTCTGTAATTGAGGGTTTCTTATTATTGTTGAATTAAAAAAAAGAAAAATCATACTTTTATACTATTCTCATAGCATTTTATAACTGCAGATGAGTAGCTAGTTTGTTTTATATATTGAAGTATGACAATTATTCAAGCAACTGTTTACAATTCGTCTATAAAGGAACCCAACTCTTGTGTCCAAGCTGTAGTCAAGCAGCTGTTGATGAGTCTTTAATTTGGCTGAGTAATGCCGCCCCCTGGTGTCTGATGGATGAAACTGCAACTGCTGACTGTGCAGGAGGACACCATGGAGGTGGAGGAGTTCCTCAAGGAGGCCGCAGTCATGAAAGAGATCAAACACCCCAACCTGGTGCAGCTGTTAGGTAGGTACCTTCACAAAAAACAAACATCCAACTTGTCCGTTTCAAGCTTGGATTGATGGGATGTTGATATATTTGATGACATTTGTTGCAGGCGTGTGCACACGGGAGCCGCCGTTTTACATCATCACCGAGTTCATGACCCACGGAAACCTGCTGGACTACCTGAGGGAGTGCAACCGGGAGGAGGTGAACGCCGTGGTGCTGCTCCACATGGCCACCCAGATCTCTTCCGCCATGGAGTACCTGGAGAAGAAGAATTTCATCCACAGGTGAGCCGCTTCGGAGAGTAACCCGGACTAGATCTCGTTTTGAGGGTTTGAGGAACGCAGGCAGAGCTGATTCCCAGCAGCTGTGTGTGTCTCTCCTCACTTCTGCGGCACGCGGGTCGATGTTGTAACACACACTTTGTTCTGGCACGTTTAACAAGGTTCTTCTCGACGCGCGAGATGATTTATGTCGGCCCTGTTTGCCAAACTGCATTTTAATTTTCTAAACCCTCCGACAAGACTTGGCCTGCGACTCTGCTCTTCCTGGAGTAGTGGGGTCCTGATGCAACTTTTTCACTTCCGATATGATACCGATATAGCAGCCTCGAGTATTGGCCGATACTGAAAAGGCTGATATTGGACCGATATCAGTACGGGATCAGAACGCCGCTAAATTTGAGTGTTGATACACCAGTAAGCATACGCTCGCCACCCATTGATAGCATACTAGGAAAAGGAATTAAAAGCTGTTTCTTTTGGAAATGTTGAAGTAAGAAAAGTAGTGTTCCAGTTTGAAAGAATCCGGAACATTAGTCCAAAGTAACCCTGGGTCAATGGTCTTCCCCCTGCAGGGATCTGGCTGCCCGTAACTGCCTGGTCGGGGAGAACCACCTGGTGAAGGTGGCCGACTTCGGCCTGAGCAGGTTGATGGTTGGAGACACGTACACGGCCCACGCCGGGGCCAAGTTCCCCATCAAGTGGACGGCGCCCGAGAGTCTGGCCTACAACAAATTCTCCATCAAGTCCGATGTCTGGGGTAAGCCGAGCTAATGGTACAAACCCTGGGGGGTTCCTGAAGCACTCAACTGATGGTCCTTTGCCGTCCTCTGCAGCGTTCGGTGTGCTGCTGTGGGAGATCGCCACCTACGGGATGTCACCGTACCCCGGCATCGACCTCTCCCAGGTGTATGAACTGCTGGAGAAGGACTACCGCATGGACCGACCAGAGGGCTGCCCTGAGAAGGTCTACGAGCTCATGAGGGCCTGTGAGTAGCCTCTGCTTGTATGATAGCAACCTCAACACCACCAACCAGGATGATTGACTCAACGTTTGACCTTCTGTCAGGTTGGCGGTGGAATCCTTCAGAGCGTCCCTCATTTGCCGAAACGCACCAGGCATTTGAGACCATGTTCCAGGAGTCCAGCATCTCTGACGGTCCGTTCCTCATGTTTTGGTCTAAGGGTGGCTTTGCTTATTGGTGGCTCACCAGGGTTTGGTGACATCTTTACTTGTGTGTTATTAGAGGTGGAAAAGGAGTTGGGGAAGAAAGGGAAGAAGGTGACCTTGGGCTCCATTCAGCAGGCTCCAGAGCTGCCCACCAAGACCAGAACTCTGCGCAAAAACATGGACAACCGGGATGGAGATAGTCCAGGTGAGACCTTGGCACCAATTTTAAACTCTGAAAGGTCACATTGTTTGCATTTCCCTTTGATGTGTCTATGCTTGTCATGTGCTCAGACCTGGTGGACCCAGAGGCAGCCGTGTCGTCTCCCATGCTGCCCCGGAAGGAGCGCCCCCTGCTGGACGGCAACCTGAACGAGGACGACCGCCTGCTGCCCAAAGACAAGGACAAGACGCGTGGCAGCGGCTTCCTCAGCCTCATCAAGAAGAAGAAGAAGAACGCACCGGCCCCGCCAAAGCGCAGCTCCTCTTTCCGGGAGATGGACATCCATCCCGACAGGAGGGGTCTGTCTGTGGACCCCCGAGACACCGACGGCTTCAACAACGGCGGATCGATGAACGACGCGGCACATGGACTCGAGTCCTCCAGGTTCCTGAGTACTAACAACAACGGGGCTGGGGGCATCACCAATGGAGCCCCCACTTACCCCGGACCGCTTTTCCCCAGGAAGAAGGGAGCCCCCGCCGTGCCCGGCCCGGGGGGCAAGGCTGCGACCACCCCCCCCAGTGAGGAAGAGTCCATGTCCAACTCCAAGCGCTTCCTCTGGTCGTCCAGTCTGCCTGTCGGCTCCGACGGCACCGAGTGGAAGTCCGTCACCCTGCCCCGAGACCTGGGCCAGCGCCACTTTGACTCGGGCACCTTTGGGGGCAAACCGGCTCTGCCCCGCAAGAGGACCAGCGAGCAGAAAGGGGAGAACGCCCCCCGGATGGGCACGCTAACCCCCCCGCCCCGCCTGCCAAAGAAGGCAGAGGAAACGCCCGACGAGGCGTTCAAAGACACTGAGCCCAGTCCTGGATCCAGTCCGCAGGCCTTGACACCCAAGGTGGTCCGGAGACCCGGTCTCCCGGGGCTGGACAACTCCAAGACCAGTGCCCTCCACGCCGAGCTCCTCAAGCCCAACGTCTTCCCAGCTCTGGGGGCGGCCGGAGAGGAGTGCCGGGCGCGCCGCAACAAGCACACCACAGACTCCTCGTCCGTAAGGGAAAGGATGAAGTTCCAGAAACCCAAGCCGGCGCCGCCCCCACCGCCCGCCAACCCCAAAACCGGCAAGATTTCCCGCAGCCCCACCCAGGACCTCCCCTCACCCTCGTCCGCGTCCTCAGACAAAGCTAGGGGCCTCCCGTCTGTGTCCGAGTCCCACCACACAACCACTGCCAGTGACCAAGCCCGCCCGGCTCTCAGCGAGGGCTCCAAGAAGCTGCCGCTGGGCTCCACCACCAAACCTCAACCGCTGAAGACCTCCACCTCGTCCTCTTCAGTCGCCTCCTCGCTCTCCAGCCAGAGCCTGGGGGGATTCTCGTCCTCCCTCGCCTCTCCCGGCGAACAGGGCTCGCTCACCGCCTTCATCCCCCTGGAGAACACGCGGCGCTCCTTGCGCAAGACGGCGCCCCGCCAGGGCTCGGAGCGCACCCCCAACTCGGCCGTGACGCGCGAGATGGTGCTGGAGGGCACGGAGCTGCTGCGCGCCGCCATCTGCCGCAACTCTGAGCAGACGGGCAGCCACAGCGCCGTGCTGGAGGCCGGCAAGAACCTGTCCAAGTACTGCATGAGCTACGTCGACTCCATCCAGCAGATGAGGAACAAGTTTGCTTTCCGTGAGGCCATCAACAAGCTGGAGAGCAGCCTGCGCGAGCTGCAGATCTGCCCCACCGCCACCGGGGGCGGCAGCGCGCAGCAGGACTTCAGCAAGCTGCTGTCCTCCGTCAAAGAGATCAGTGACATTGTTCAAAGGTAGCGACATAAAGGGTGAGAACATCAGACTGAACTTATCCTACACTACTCTTTTTCTCCGGGCGTGCGCACGGGTTCGTGCCGCGGTCCGCTCGGAAACACTTAACGCCTGTGGTTTTTGTGGATGGAATCAAAGGAATATTTGTGTCGATGTCAGTTTGCAATATTGAAAAGCCTTAACTATGAATGAACAGTGGCCTCGGCGAGAGGCGGCGCCGCGTCAACATGACTTTTCACCCAATCACTTTTGAAATGTTCATGTTTTTTTTTGTTTTTGTTCCTTTATTGATGACACTAGTAGAAGCAAGAGGCCTGTGATACGTGTTGCCACTGCCGTCGATGTGTGTAAAAAAACCATCGACGTCGGTGACAATGAGCAAAAAAACCCCAAACACTTAACCTCATCTTCTCTTTAATACTTTGACTGATCTCATCCTTTGTGGAATCAGTTTGTAATTTTCCTGACATTTCCTACCATTTCATCCATGACTGGATGGTTGAGAGTTTGTTCCGTACTGTATGAGTGCTATTTTTTCTTTTTTTTTGCAGTATTTGCAACCATGTGCCATAAAATACTAATGGGAGCAAGCAAACGTGGCCGAATGAGCCTCAATGCCTTCACTTTTTT
>CAESWR010000205.1:344399-354430 GCA_903171835.1 Mullus surmuletus | reverse complement strand
AGTTTGTGTAAAGTACACTGTGAAAAATGTGTCTTTATTCAATTAAAGTTCACTTGCATGTTTGCAGCTTCTCCCCCACTTACCTCTTCCATGTCACTGTCCCTTTGTGTGTGTGTGTGTGTTTGTGTGTGTGTGTGTGTGTGTAAAACGAGGTGCACTCTCTGTTCCCCGTCTCTGCACACTTGACCGACTCCGGATCAAGCGTCTGCGTCCCTCGGCAGCTACAACTATTATCTCAGTTTAAGGAACAAGGGCGGCCATCTCCGGAGGCGTCTCTGCCAACGATTCGCGGCTGCGTGTCAGGTGGCGGCGTGTTCTCATCCCGCGTCCCGGAGGGGCAGCGAGAGAGCGCCACCGACGGGCCGGGGACGAGCCGGGGACAAAATCAATAACCCAGCAGAGTGGAACTATTGTCCGTCGCGAGCAGCAATTTCTCACCTTGTCTGGTGAAACGCAGTTAATGTTTCCTCTTGTTCGGGCCTTTTTCCGCTCTGATATCTGTCGCACTTTAAAACTTTCAGTGCGCCTTGACCCCATTTGTTTCTACCACCGTTTATACAGCAGAGCAGAGACTTAAAGGGACAGTGCACTCAAATGCATTCAACGGGAAGCCCCAGTTACATTGAATTGGCAAACATGGCCTGTTTGAGAGGAAAATATGTCAATGAAATGTGAATTATTGTATTTACTTGTTTAAAACTAGACTGAAAACCAAATGTGATGATAGTGTTTTCAAGTTTAAAGGGAGTTTGAGATTGAGATTGATTTGAATTGGGCTTCAACACTCTGAAAGGGTTTTTTTTTGTTTGTTTACATGTGACCTCCAGTGGCATATTTGGGAGGAAATAATGGGTGAATTTTTGTTTTGGGGTGAACTATTCCTTTGATCTTGAAAACACCATTATATTATTTGCCCCCCAGCTTTCATGTCCCTCGTTTTGAGGTGGAAACCTGTCACGTCTGACTTTCACACGGTCCGTCCCGAGCCGAGCCGTGACTCGGCGCGTCCGTCCGTCCATCCTGCTGAATGTATTTCAAAAGCCAGATAAGAGCATCGCGGTGATGGGAAGCAGGCTCGGGTATTTTTACCTCAGGATCCACTTCTGTCCATCGGCCGAGATAAAAAAGATGGGCTCGGGCAGTGATTACCCACAATCCCCCCCACCGGCCCCCTTCGCTTCTTTAGCAGCAATCTTGCTGAGCAGAAGGTACTTTGTTAAGTACTTGTTAAGTGTGTTATTCTTTGTACACACAAACTTCACCCGGGTAATAGCGTGCGCACACACACACACGCACATACACACAAACAGCACCTAGAGATTTATACGACTTTATAGGAGCTTTTGATTAATGCAGGGTTTCTGCAGGTCATTAAAAAGCATTTTAAGTCATTAAAAAGATCTTGCGCCGATTAAGGCCTTAATTGGCATTAAAAAGAATTAAATTCAATGTCCAGAGGCGTTGAAAAATTAAATACACTTGATGAAAAAAAACATTGTTATTTACAATTTATTTGATTATATAAACATTGATCAGAAGTATAGTGTGATGATTGAAAGGCGGAACCCTTTAATCGGCTATTGTTTATGGCCGGTACACGAAGTCAAGTAAATTAAGATTCTCACAAATATTCAAGATTAGCATTGTGAAATGCTTACAATTTTGTCTACATCAGCATTAGATTTGTTTAAAGTGGCATTAAAAAGCATTCAGTTAGATTTGCTGATACCTACAGAAACCCTGTAATGATTCATTTGCAGCTTAATGTGTGGTGTAAATAAAACACCCAGATGTGACGTGGATTAGCTCACATTTTTGTTGATGCACCTTTAAAGGCGGGTCCACGTAAACGACAGCTGATTGGTCATGTGACTTATGCTGCTACGCCAATGCTACATTTTTTCCCTTAAACAAAGGTGAAAATAGTCGCAAAATATGGGTTGTTTTTGATTTTTCATCAGTCCTGAACAATTTTAAATCATTCTAATCGACTTTGAAGATCACCTTTGCAGATTAGGTCCATTTTTTTCAAATGTCAGTGTTCTCAGTTTTGTTTCTCAGCTCTCATCAATCCTGTGTCCGAAATCTGGGTGTGCATCAACCCTGCACACACACACACACTCTCCGTTGTTTTTCCCCCACGTTCTAGCGGCCCACGTCTCCGCTCCCCCAAACTCCAGAGTGCGCTCCAAGTGCAAGATGGCGGGTCAAGAGGGAAAGTGAGCCTTGAAAGAGCGCCGCTTAACCTCGACCTTGGGACGGCGTTTCTCTAAATGTGTGTGCGCGCAAGCCACAGCTGCCCGCCTCGCCACTTCACAGAGTGTTTACATTTTCGGAGAGGTCTTTATCTCCCTCGGGCTCGGGGTCCCACTGGGTGAGTTTATACAGCCAGTATGCCTGCGCACACACACACACACACACACACACACCGGTGCGCGCCTCCCATAGAGACAGTAAAGGGAGAGTCCTGTCACACATTCATCCATCTCAGCTACATTCTGGAGCGAGGCCGGCCGCGGCTCCCTGAGAGCCCAAACACAGCAGAAGTAGGTTACCTACAGTCTGGATCTTGGAAGGAGAGAAGAAGGAGGAAAAAAAAAAGAATGTATAAACTACGCCGGCAAATGTACACACACTGGGCGAGCTGGGAAAGTCATGGGAACTCCTGTAACATAATACCGTCATCCAGCCCATAATGGCAGCCAACCACCCGCCTCTCTATCTGCACCACTTCATCTCCTCAACTGGTTTTTTCGGCGAGACCAGACGTCCCAGCAAACCTGCGTCCACTGAGTCTGCCGTCCTATCAGCCCCCCCCCCACCCCCCCCCATTGAGCCAGACAGACTCATCTGTCTTGATAGGGAGCGCTGTTAAGATAGGGGGCGGTGGGGTGTCTTCCATACTGTTACTGCTCGCTGTCAAAGTCCTAACTGATGCTTATCACCCGCCGATGTGGGCAGACGAGTCGTTGCCGCGGATGGAATCCTCGCGCGCTCCCGATTTAGCACGAAAACATCTGCAAGTGTGACGGTAAAACTTGAAGGGATTTTTTGACATGAAGTTGTATGAGCTCCTCACCATCAGTGAGGTTCATCAGCACTGACTTTTCTGAGTTTCACTGACTGTTTCGGTGTTGCAGAAAGTAGTTCCGTCTAGCTGCAAAAAAGTCCGACCTCACAATCACTGCAGTGAAGAGTCACTGCTGATGAACCACACTGATGGTGAGGAGCTCATACAACTTCATGTCAAAAAAACCCAACTATCCCTTTGACGCAAATTGCATTTTCAAATTCAAAAAATTGGTTTCTCAAGTGTGAGAGAAAAGCCCAAGACCACTGGCAAATATATCACAGCCGCACCCACACTCCCTCGCTCTCCTCTCTCTGTGTCTCTCTCCTCTCTCACACACGCACACACACACACACACACACACTTGAAAAGTGTGACCTTTTTCACATGCGTAGATAATAAGCTGTTACAAAAACCAAACAACCTGTCAGCGATAAGATAAAAACAGAACAGCTGATTCACAGACGCGAAAAAGCCAGTTCCTTCCCGCAGTCATTCTGAAAAGTTTCCCCTTCGTGTGTTCGGAGTACTTTTACTGCGTCGCTCCGGCCGCCCTCTGCTTGACTTTGCACACGTCCTTCATTCATCACTAACTTTGTGGGTTTTTATTTTTATGCCGCTGCTTGACCCGAGCGCACGGAAAACACAAAAACAAAAAAGGCAGAAACATGACTCGGTATGGATCGGAGAGAAGCCACCGGTGAGATATTGAGTGCTTCTCTCCTGGAGGGCCGGCCTCCGCTGAGGTGCCTCCTGGCAGAGGGTCCGGGCCGGCGGCACGGGGGCGCGACGCCGCTCCATCTCACATGATGGTTTTATCGATGGCATCAAGTCACACGTCGGCCTCCGCGGAGGTGCAGCGGCAACTGCACGGCGAGGGGAGGGGAGGGGAAGAAGAGGGCAAAGAGGGTGGGGAGGGGTCTGGGAAGTGGTGGGGGGGGTGGATAGGGGGATTGGGGGCAAAGCCACAGAGCCTCTCCAAGAACTACATGCAGACACCTGCATTTAGGCGGATCAATACGCTGCCACAAACAGCTCTGAGTGCCCCCAGAGGTTAACGTTTATTGATTTTGGGTTTGGCGCTAATAGAAGGAGCCGATATCTCCTTTATCTGGCATTTTCAAAAGCACATTTTGTGAAAACAAACTAAAAATGAAACAGCCGTCCTGTAAATAGTCACCACCATCAGCACAGTTACTACAGCAGAAATGTCATTTTTGCACCTTTTCTTTTCTTGGCCCAAATTCACACCAGGCTTTTAAGTGTAAATTCCTCAAAAGAGTTTGGAAACTTTATTTCAGTCAATCATTTCTTCCTTTAAATAATACCAATTGATGTTGTGTTGTATACTGTTGGAAAGCCTGATTAATCAACTTTACAACGAGGTACAACTTGTAAGGATGGTGCATTCTAGGGATGAGCAGACCCCCCAAAAATGTGCCAATATCCCTCAAAGAAAGTTCAGAAACGTTATTTCACTCAATCATTTCTCCCCTTTAATAATACCAATTAGATTTTTATACCGTTGCAAAGCCTGAATAATCACCTCTACAATGAGGTACAACTTGTAAGGACCTTGCATTTGTAGAATAAGTGGCCAGACCAACAGCTTTCCTCTTTTAAGTGCGTTTAAGCCGAATAGCGCGCTGCGCCGGCGGCTCGCCTGATGCGAAGTGATGGCCCCATACTGCTGCCTCGAGACGTATTGACGTTTCCGAAGGCAGGGGCGGGGCGGGCCCCGGGTTCGGTTACGCCACGGGCAGAGTATTGATTCCCAGCGGTTACAGAGCTTCCCGCCGAGCGACCCCGGCCCGGGGTATCCCATAGCCGGCGTACGATAAGCAGCGGGGTCTTTACGCCAGGGTGTGGTACACTCTTGTCGCAGTGTTGCTCACTTGACAGCTCTGGATTATTTCTGCCCACAGTGTCCCGCTGGTATCGGATTAGGCGTGATCAGTGTGTGCGCCGCAGTGTTTAAGCCAGACCCGAGATCGATTTGAACATTTAAAAATTGGCCATTTCCATCTGTCATGTCGGAATAAGCCTGGCCATCTGTGAGGCCTTGCTTTACTTTCCTTTTCATTTCCTACTCAAGGGTTTTACATTTTAGGCAACAAAGGTGTCTCCATTTGCACCCATTGGTTGATTGCAAAACATTCATTTTCCAAAAGCTAGCAAACCAGGGATTCGGTTGGCGCAGTTTCATTATCAACAAAAGAAGTGACATACACAAGTGTACACAATTTCCTTATAAGGCACTCGGGAAGACGTTGCAGTAATATAACCTTCTTCTTTCCCGCCATGAATCAGAGGATTCTGACTGTTAGCATCATGGCTGAACCTAGCTAACGCAAGCTTAAATGCCTTCAAACACTGACACTTTATGGCTCTAATGTCTCGTAAAACACCGATTTACCTCGTGATAAAAGCGAAAACCAGTTGAAGGTAGTTTAGCGCGCTCCTCTACTTCTTTTGTTTTGCGGGACTGCGGCCAGCCGAGGCTTTGTCGAAATCTTCCGAGGCCGGCGCAGATAGAGATGTTTAGATTGAAAGAAACCAGCATCCTTCAGATCTCAGAGGACCGGCTCGAGTCCAAACGTCTTCCATATGGAGGATGTGGGACCCAGGTGGATGGCTGTCGGCGCGGTACATACCCTGTGTACCTGTCATTCCCACAGACTGAGTGAGGCATTGCGGGTCGGGGTTGGGGGGGGGGGCTACGGGGGCCTTATCAGCTCTAATGGTGAGACAGCTGGAGGCCATTTTCCAGCTGGGCCCAGCTTTGACATTAAGATACTTATGGTCTACTTTGCCAGAGCTGCATGTGACAAGGATGGATGGGACTTGTGCAGTGTTAACCATCCATTCAAATCTGATATGATGGCTTTACTGAGCAAATGCCCCCCCCCCCTCCAACCCCCCCACTTCCCTACTCCTCCACAGAACGCCGAAGCTGAGAAGCAGCCCTTCGGGTTATAAATGATCTGTCACGCAGGACATTGAAACCTTTTTATTTGATGAAAACATAACGTTAAAATCAAATCCTGATGAATGTGCGCTGTGATTAAAAAGCGTCTCCACCGTGTCTCCGCTGTAATTGATGATTGGATGCGTGTTCTTCGCTCGGCGGCAGATAGCTCGGTTGGTACGACGCAATAATTCACCCGCTTCAACTGGCTTTTTGGATAAGAGCGCTTCCACGCTCATAAGTCACCTGTCATGGGGAGAGCTCTCGTCCGTTACTGTAAATTGATTTGGCTCAGATTCACACTTGGTTTCTCCATCTCCTTTTGCCCGGAAAAAACTATTTTTCTCAATAGAGCAATAATCCGTTCCTTGTCACATCAAAGTGCTCTGCGATTTCTCTCAATTCGTCATTTCCGCCTTCATATTCTATCGTTTTCTAACATGGAGGTCCCGAAAAACTATGATAAGTAGTTAGTTTATTAAGCTTCTAATAGGTCTTGATGTTCAGAGACCTTTTGCAGGAGCTACACACACACACACACACACACACACACGTTCAACCGGTTCTCCTCAGGTCACCGATGTGGAGCTTTGAGAACTAATCCATCAATGATCGGGTGCCGTGATTTCGGCGCTTAACTTGAGTAGAGATATCTGAACACGGGGCGAGGCCTTCTATAAACGGCGGTGATGACCATCCAACCTCTGGGCATCAGTCACAGCTGCGAGTTATCTTGAGTAATGAATCGAATGGCATCGTAATGAATGGTATCCTGCGGTCTCCATGATGGAGTGGAGATCTTCCTTTGTGCAAAAATATTCTCCCTTTTTTCAAAGCAACTAAATGTGTTTCAATTTAAGAATCCGGGGCTTTTTTGGGACTCTGGTCTTGCCAGAATTCCTCGGCTTTAATAATGTCTCTCAGCGCTGCATAGCTTTTTGTTTTATGCTTTTTTGAATTTTGAACAACTTGAGTTTGATAAATCAACAAATCATCATTGGCAGCCTGAGGGCGAGTCGTACAATCTGCTGTAAGCCACACATTCCGATGCTGAGTGGAGGGTAAATATTAATCTCTTCTCTTCAAATAATGATAGATTTTTTAAATATACAGCATCTCAATAAATTAGAATATCATAGAAAAGTTCATTTATTTCAGTAATTCAATACAAAAAGTGAAACGAATACATTGTATTGATCGATGACACACAGAATGACACATTTAATGTCTTGTTTTATTCAATTTATTCTGATTATAATGATTAGGGCTTACATTTAAATTAAACATAAAATTCAGTGTCCCAGAAAATGTTAGTATTACAAATGACCAATCTTAAAAAGTTTTAATGTGGAAATGTTGTTCTCTGAAAAGTATGTCCATCTAGCACTCAATACTTTTAGACTTGAACTACTGGGAAAAAGTAAGACATATGCTCCAAAAGAACTTTCTCTGTCTTGAACTACGGGAAATGGACTTTTCCATGATATTCTAATTTGATGAGATGCCCTGTATTCTGCTCATAAACACCCATCACATATCAGGGTAGTGTGCCCAGTGTCGATCCCTGTGGAACACCTACATCAACTGATTTGCAATCATCACAACCATCAACCGTCCAAGTCATTAGACGGTGATCGGACCTTCCTGGGGACCTTTACATTCAGGAAGAAATGAGAACCGGTGAAAGAGGCCCACCCAGAATCTCACGTGATCTCACTGGTGATTCGGGGATTCTTGGCTCGATCTGGGGTCCACAGTTGGACCGCTGGTTCCAGCTACTGTACGCAGCCCCCGCGATGGACACCAAAAACCTTGTTGTTTCTGTGTGTGAGACCCTCTCAGCTTCTGGCCCTATCATCACTGCCTCATCCCTGTCTGTACGGCTCCCCCAGAGGACCCCCCACCCCCACCTCTCCCTTTCTTTCCCCAGGATTGTGGCCAGGAGTGGTGCTGAAAGACTGAACGCTGGGAGATGGAAGGGTCGGCGCTCCCATTTCAGCGCTGCCGTCGGGGGGCTCGTGTTGGCCAGCTGTGGCCGACCTCCGCACAGATGCAGATTTCACGTTGCGTTGATGCATGTCTCCGTTGATGTCCCGGACGTCTTTACACGAACCAGAAAAAGTGTTATCTGATGGAAGGGCTCATTCCACCCCCCACCCCTCCACCCCCTACCCTTGCTGCCATACCGATACCCCTGGAAAGACGCCAAAAAAGCACAGAAAACTTTATTTTATCTGCCAGCAAGAGCAATATTAGCATTAGCCTCCTTGTGCCGGGCCCAGATGCTCTGCTGATTGAAGCCTCTTTATCAGAGTTGCGTGAAAAATCACAGTTATTAGCAGAGCCTCTTTGTCTTTTTAAAGGGATTGTTCGGAAAAATCTAAAAATCTGAACCATCCCTTGGACGGTTGATGGTTGTGGTGATTGCAAATCAATTGATGTAGGTGTTCCACAGGGATCGACACTGGGCACGCTGATGTGTGATGGGTGTTTATGAGCAAAATATACTTTAAAAAAAATCACCATTTGAGGAGAAGAGATGAATATTTACCCTCTACCCCGCATTGGAATGTGTGTCTTACAGCAGATTGTAGAACTTGCCCTCAAGCTGCCAATGATGATTTATTAATTTATTAAACTAAAGCTTGTTCTAAATTTGAAAAGAACCCCAAAAGGTTATGCACCGCTGAGAGACGTTATTAAAGCTGAGGAATTTTGGCAACTCCAGAGTCTCAGAAAAGCCCTGGATTCTTAAATTCAGTCACTGCTGATGATCGACACCGATGGTGAGGATCTCATACAACTTCATGTCAAAAAATCCGAACTAGCCCTTTAAGCCCGAGCGGTTCTGACGTCCGAGCGCCGCGTCCAGAGCGAGTCTGTAACGCAAGACCCAAAGTTGCAGCGCTCCGACCGCCCGGGCAGATGTTTGCGACTCCTCCAAGAGATGGATTTGATTCTTTGAAAGCCCCCTTTGTGCGCGGCGCTCATCCATCTGCGGCGATCTGTGTTTCAGTACATCTTAATAAAGTAATCCCCCTCCCTCGTTTTTCTCCCCCTGAGGAATGCTCTTGTTCTGGCGCTGCTCTCCTTTGTCACGCCGGGCACCGCGGCTATGATTTGTTTAGGTTTCAGATTTGGGGTCGGACCGGGCCATGACTCATCATTACCCCGAAATGTTTTAATTTTCTTTTCCGCCGAGGAGACAAAAGGATGTATGGCTTTCTGAAAGATGTACTTATTAAGATTTTTTTTTAACTCATTTACATTTCAACGTATTCTAAGAGCCTCCGATACATTTTTCCTACTTTTCATCATGTTCAATCAGTTTCCGAGATAAAAGGAGGGTTTCCCCCCCCCCCCGCCTGCCCTATCACTTCAGGTATGGCAAAGATATACGCTCATAATCCAAATAAACCAGCAATGTAGCGACGTGAAGCTTCATCCATCATCCCGGCTTTCTCCTTCATTACACATTCATTTGTTTTCCCCGCCGACGTATCGCCAGACTTTCAACCGCTGACCATGATAACTGAAGCAGTGGCCAAAGGTTCCGGCCCCCCCCTTTGAAAAGCTGACCCGTTCTTTAAATGTTTAAAGAGCCTGTTGCATCACCGGCCCCTCGCCCACACATGCATGTTTGGGTGGTGGGGGGGGGGGTCGCAATACATCATGTGTTTAAGCAGAGGAGGGGAGGCGGAGGTTGAGCGGGGTTAATGACCGGGTCCTTCTCCGTGGGCCGGGCCGGGCCGGCCGAGGGGATAAGGCTGGCGGTGTTTGGGGGGGGTGGGGGGGGCATCTGGAGCGCAAGGGGTCACATCGTTCACATCAAAGGAGGGGCCGGGAGTCTGGGTCAGCGTTGTTGGAGGATTGGGAGCAGGATCACAGGGAGCGGGAGGAGACGGGGAGAGGCAGAGGGACGGCCGAGAGACAGTCAAAGACTAATCGGTGGAGAGAGAGAGATGAACTATGAGGGCGAGGATCGGCGGGTCA
>CAESWR010000205.1:164062-179834 GCA_903171835.1 Mullus surmuletus | reverse complement strand
ATATATATATATACATATATAGATAGATAGATATGTGTGTGTGTGTGTGTGTGTGTGAATCTGCATCTAATTACATAAATAATGTCTCATAATTATCATAATATGAAATCTGATCAATTATTATAACATAATTATAACATATATATAATATAATATGATAAAATATCGTATAAACAATAATATAATACAAATATATTATTGAAAAAAATACAAAGTAAAGTATGAATAAAAACTAGAATATAATTTGCATTTCTAATTACTTATCTAAATTATACACATTTTATTCAGTTACTTTGAAACTTTATCTAACAAGGAAAGTCCCACTGAGATTACCGTAAAAACAAAAATCCCCTCTAGCCCTGGCTAAACCTTTTTTTTTGTAAATGTTGAAATCTTTATCAACATTGAACAAATGAATGTTCCAAAGAGAAGATGTAGCAATTATAGGTGCATTAAATTTACCATTTAAAAACAAAAAAACAGTCTTTCATATCATACTCACATGCACAGTGTGATTCAAAAATGGTACAGTAAACTTACTTTTCTCAAGGAAGATTTAGAAAATCCTTGTGGCAACATGACGAACGCTTCTTGCAGGTCAGAAAGTCAACTCTGAAGTGAATTCAATGTCAAATATTTGCGTGGTTATTTGAAGTGCAGATATTATAGCAGAGCTGGCGTCAGGCTGTGCCTCAGTGTCTCCATTCCCTCTAAAGCTGCCAAGCAGACATTAACGTGGAATGAGTTGAGTGCATGTTTCCCCCGGGGGTTCATCCACACGGAGCCCATGGTTGGATACTGGAGAGGCGGTGGTGGGATTGCAAAACTTTATGGGAGCATCGGTGGTGCAGCAGGGAATGACCGGATGAGCAGAAAGGTTTTAATAGCCTTCCCCTGATCAGAGGAGGGGGCATGTGATCACCAGGTCGGGATCGAGGCAGCTCCGTGTTGGCCGCCCCAACTGGCTCTGCAGGCTTTGTGTCATTGATGATCCATGAGTTGCATTCATGCAGAACCCTCCTCACCCAAATGCTACTTAAAAGGACTTATGTTGCTCTCATCCAAAGGGAGGGGACAGGTGACAACCTGCTCTTCGGGTTCACCACTATGCTTAGGGCACTTTGACATGCTTGATTGAGCCTGCAATCTTACAATAACTCAACGTATTTCCTTTGAGCATGTGTCAAAACAAACCTGTTTCCTAAAACACTGTGATTCGATCTGAGCTTTGCAGGTTTTACATTAGATACAATTTCAGAAAGAGTTGCAGAACATTCTGATGGGGTTTTTAAATCATTCAACCTTGGAATAGAAGTGCTGGTGCTGCCCTCTACTGGTTTGAACGCCACACTTGTCGTGATCAGCATCAGAGTATATTTTTCTACTATTTGATTTATTCTGCTTTTCGTTCCCTTTGCTCGAGCTCTGAGAGGTTTATTTCCTCTGGCACCCGCGGCGTCTCTGCCTGCTCCTTCATGCCTGCATTCAAGAGACGTTTTCTGTCCCCCGAACATAACTGACAGGTTCTCACTCCTCCGCAGTTTATTTGCGCGGATTAGAAATTAATACCCCTCTTGTAATTAATCTCTGAAAAGGATTGGCAAATCTCTCAAAAAAAACACCGAAGAGAAATATTTATTGTGTGTTTCTCACGAAATACAGCTTGACAGATAAACAACAGTCAAATAAGTTTATCTAAGCGTGGTGCAGATTTTCAACGTGAAGCAGGACTAAACCTTTCATTATCTGTGCTGGGTTTTGTTCAGATCATTCTAGAGTATAGATTTGACGCATGCATAATGTATGTTTGTGCAAAAAGCCAGTTGGACTGAAACTTAGGTGAGCAAACTCTAATCAGCCCTGCAGGACAGGAGCACACAGGTCGGTGTCAAGTACATCAATTATGCACATTGTGGCTCTCCCACCTCATTGAATTGAATTGAGCACGCCCTGGCATCACCCATCCAATTCAACCTGCATGGACCTGACTTTGGTGGTGTTTTAGCGAGCCATTAATAACGAATCAGGCCACCCACTGTCCGCCTCCGGACACGGGGTGGCTACACATACAAATGTGTATAAACAAATTGAATCTAACTGCAAAACTGAGAAACAGCCTGACACGTTACCTCTATGAGCATAGTGAAAGAAGAGCAGTGAGGAGATGTAATATTTGATAATGAGTGAGTTATTTTGCCATCCTGATTATGACTGAATGAAGGGTGTGCTATTGACAAGCTAATTGCTTTTGGCTGTTTCTGCGTTGCTCTGTACATTCACGTGTAATTAGAATGTGTGTAAGTCTAAAGAGGTTGTCAATAACTAGATTGAGCCTTCAGGCAGTACTGGCTACTGAAGTGCAGATTTCGTACGAGGAGGCTTCAGCAAATATAAAAGTTATTTATGTTGTAATTCAGTAGCAAAAAATAACATCGGCCCCTTTAGAGTGTCACAGGGAGCTGTAGATTTTGAAAGATTTACGCTGCGGTGACGGCAGAGTGATTGACGCATCATCATCGACCCGAAATGGAGGAAGTTAGAGCAAGCCGGCTCAAAAGATTCACTTTGCTCGTTGCAAATGACAAGAAGTTTAAGTGAGAAGCAGAGAAACCTCCAACAAAATAATAAGAAAACGCTCAAAAAAGAAAAAAAAACTCAGCCTTTAAAAAGACTCGATGGTTGGCTGTAAATCAGATGGATTCCAATGAGACTGAGCCCTTCGGTGCAGTGATGTGCAGTGATTGTTTTTGCCTCCAGCGGTGTGACGACCCTTCAGCAGCAGTGAAAGTTTAAAATTCAAACGCAGGCTGACATTTATGGTTTCATTTATTATCGGCCCCTGCCGCACCCAGGGCTGCCTGTCACACTGACACCTATAGTTATATAACCGTACAAACCCAACACTCATAAATTCTCTATTATGTGACAGTTTGCCTGCAGACCATTATATGGTATGCAGCATGATCAGCAATGCACTGCTGGCTCGAGAGTTAGTTTAACAAATTATATATATGTGAATACTTATGTAGAATATTTGGAGGCGAATGCATGACTGGATATGTAGTTATAAACCAAATATCTGTGAATCATGAATTTTACCAAAAAAGTTCACCTCATTGTGGCATCAGAGGAAACATCAAAAGTTTATCATGTATATCACAAAAGCATGATTCATCCACTGGAAAGCATGAATATCTGAATGAAATTTGTATAACATTGTTTGACAGTGGCCCCAAAAACAACACAAAAGTGTGAATGAAATCAAAATATATCAGATGTTTACAGTCTAACATGAATATATGTTTCTTAGCCCCTAAAATCTAAGAACATGGCTGTGGCGCCGTGCTGCTGCGCACGTACAAAAGGTGGCTCACCTTATCTGGTGGAAAGAGAACTGGCAACCGCAAAGAAGATGGAGCGCACTGTTGGAGGAGATTGACAGGTGGTTTATAGAGGTTTATGGAGGGCTTAAGAGCTGAGGCGTGGCAACATTTTCCAGATTAGAAGGTGTTCAGAGGACATGAGGCCAGTTGGTGAGTAATCTAACCACCACATATCCACTTGACCCCAAGCATGACGCCAAACAGCCCGATGCTGCTACTGTGTGTCTCTGTCGCTGCAGCCCTGGAGCACTGATTCCGATTTTTTGATTTTCCGCGGAGTGAGACCTCAGCCATGGGCGTACACCGAGGTCTCACCACCCTCAAAAAAAAGAATGAAACACCAGGAGGTGGTTTGACAACTCTGACAACAGCTTCTACCTGCAGCTACTGTGGTCATATATCGACTATCAATATATACATACCTTCCTGTTTGACGTGCACAGACACATGCACCACGATGATCTGCGGGATGAGATGTTTGACTGGCCTGCAGGGGCGAAGCTGGTGCAAGTGACAGCAGGTACATTTCAATCAACGGCGTGTCTCTGCTGCCAGCTGAATCTTTCACCCTTGCAGCAATATTATCCAACTATCGCAACTGAAAACTACACCCACACGGCGCTAATAGGCTCTTTAAAAACACCTCTTTCTTTCTTTCTTGCGTGGCAGAGGTGAGGATACTTAAAAAGCTGACTTCATTTAGGAGTAACCTCTCACACCCACCTTGTGTCCTCGAGGTCGGTTTGGTGACACCTTCGTCCACGCCATGACAAATAACCCCGACGCCATCAGGTTTTGCAGTTACCGTCCTGAACCTCCTCAGGTCGCCCATAAAGATGCCACTTGAGTGAGATCACCTATGACAGAAGCTCAATCATCATTATGAAGCATGCAATCTTATATCTAACATACCCAACTGGTGACCAGAAACCAGTGAAGGTGAGGCATCATCATCACTGGGGCATTTCTACAGGGCCGCCTGTTCACTGAAATGATCATTTTGCCTGCAGAGAAACGTGAATTCACAGCAAATAAACAGAGTGTTCCGGTTTGTTGGGTCCCCTGGAGGTCCAAGGTCTCAAATATCCCAGTCATGTGCAGAAATTTCTCGGCGTTTGCAAGCCTGCATCAACCGAGGAACGTTTTGCTCATAAAACAACTCTGCTAAAACATTTTTCACAGCTGACAGATTGATGACATGTTTGAGAAGCTCGGCATATTCTGAAAAGACGCTTTGCGGCGTCACTGCCCGAGGTTTGCGCATTAGACGAACGAGCCCTGGGTGCAAAAAGCACTCACTGGAAATACCATCCAAATCCTACGGTGACACAAGAGCTGTGGGTTGTCATGGCGATACAACAAACCGAGGCTGTGTCTCTCTCTCTCTCTCTCGCTCTCTCAGCCAGGGGCATCTTCCCACAGCACGCAACTCGGGCAGAGGACGTCGGCAGACAGGTGAGACCCGGGGGCCGTTTCAGCAGCTGTGAAGGGAGGCCTTTGTGCTGAGTGGAAATATGCGATGCCAGCAGAAACCAGAGAAAATATTATTTTACTGTGACAAGGAGTAAAAAAACGAGTCGAGTCACACTAATGAATACCTGACACAAATACAGGTGCACCTCAATAAATTAGAATATCATGGGAAATTCAATTTCCAGTAGTTCAATTTCAAAATCCCCAACCAGGTACCGAGTGCATATAGATGGACATACTTTTCAGAGGCCAACTTTCCCATATTAAATATACTTTGTAAAAGTTTACTTTAGTAATATTCAAATTCTTTGAGACACTGAATTTGAGGTATTCATTAAATGTACACAATAATCATTTGAATTAGAAGAAATCAAATAAATTAAGACGTGCAATGTTTCATTCTCTGTGTAAGAGCTTCATTTTTTGTACTGAATTACTGACAAAAATAAACTTTTCTATGATATTTCATTAATTGAGATGCACCTGTATTTTGAGCACAAAATATTTGACTTTGAATTTGGAAATATGTGCCAAATGCAGTAAAAAAAACAACAACATCTGTTGCAAATGCATTGACAGTGTTGATGAAGAGCAATTTTTTCAGTTGAGTGACGGGGGGAGGGGGGGGTGTGGGGGGGTGTGGCAGCTCCACCCTTATTTGCACTTCACCTACAGCTCAGCCCACCTAAGGACCTTTAAAAGGAGCACGCCGGTCCGTCACTCTTCACTTCTCTCCTCTACTCCCTGCAGCCAGCGAAGACAGGCCTCCTCCTCCTCCTCGCCATCACCACGACAGCAATGTTCACCCGGACCTCCATGAGTGGGAGCGGCGGAGGTTTTGCACGAGGATCCTCGCTCAAGGGCATGAGCTCGTACAGCATGACAGGAGGAGCCGGGGGCGGCGGTGTCCGGGTCTCTCATGCCACCAAGAGCTTCTCCTCCGGTGGTGGCTTCTCCATGGGTGGCGGTGGAGGCTTCGGTGGAGGCTTCGGTGGTGGTTCTGGCTTCGGTGGTGGTTCTGGATTCGGCGGAGGAGCCGGAGTGGACGACAGCATCCTCGGCAACGAGAAGTTCACCTTGCAGAACCTGAACGACCGCCTGGCCAACTACCTCGCCAAGGTCGCCGCACTGGAGAAGGCCAACGGCGAGCTGGAGCTGAAGATCCGCCAGTTCGTGGAGAGCAAGACCGGCCCCGCCACCAGGGACTACAGCGCCTTCTTCGTCACCATCAAAGAGCTGCAGGGAAAGGTGAGGAAGAGGGGCAGCATGGGAAAGGATGCTCCCATGAGACATCAGTGGTTTTAGTGAAGGGGGATCCTGCATTGGTCAGCTGTTTTTGAGTATGTCACGAATCAGAATAGTGGAAGGCAAAATCAAAACAACAAGCTCGTCTAGCTGAGTTTTAAAGATCAATAATGACAATTGGAATGTGAAATATGAGTGATGTGACTCACGTTAGTCTCATTATTTTCATGTGAGGCTGCATTGAGGATCATCCATATTTCAGCAGCACTTTGACTGATGTCCAGCTTTCCTCATTTGTGTGCAACGAGTGGGTAGTTCTGTGTTGTTCCGGCTCTCATCTGGTTATTTCACCTTGTGTTTTTAGATCCAGGATGCCGTCATCGCCAAAGGGACTGTCATGCTGAGCATCGACAACGCCAAGCTCGCTGCGGACGACTTCAGAGTCAAGTCAGTAATTTTCTGAACTCTTTTAAAAAGAAAAAAATAGAACAAATCTTTTACCTTTTTTTCAAACAGAGATCATAAAAAACCCCTAATAGGCAGCAGGATATTGAACTGCTCCACTCAAATGTCAGTTGAGAGCAGTGCATTGGCGCCCTCAGCTGGCGATTGTGGGAACGGCATTTGATATGATAAACACATAGCAATTTCTTTTCAGATGTCAAACTTTTTAAAAACATTCAAAAATTTGTGTTGGGCTCAGAAAAGATAATTATCGGGAAAAGAAAAAACACAAATGTATATACTGGATTAAGGATTTGCCCCTGAATTTTGACCCCGTAATTAAGATCCACATCACTCTGCAGGTACGAGAACGAGCTGTCGATGCGCCAGTCAGTGGAGGCCGACATCGCTGGCCTCAAGATGCTGTTGGGTGAGCTGGGTGTGGCCAAGACCGACCTGACCATGCAGATCGAAAGCCTGACTGAGGAGCTGGCGTCCATGAAGAAGAACCACGAGGAGGTTTGCAACCAATAATTAGCACCCAGCAGCCCCGAATTACTTTGTAGAATAACTAAGCATAACAAAATCCAATCATGTGGACTTTGCTGGTGAACTCTGCTTTCCTGACTGAGCACCGTCTCCCTCCCGCTGCAGGACCTGCTCGCCATGCGCGGACAGATGAGCGGACAGGTGAATGTGGAGGTCGACGCCGCACCGCAAGAAGACCTCACCAGGGTCATGCAGGAAATCAGAGAACACTACGAAGCCGTCGCCGCCAAGAACAACAGAGAGCTGGAGGCGTGGTTCCAGGCCAAGGTGAGGCAGGGAGAAGCTCCTCTGTGAAAAGTGGGCCGCAACTCGGCGGGGTGTGTTTATTATCGATTAATTCTCCTCTCTTCTCTCTCTCTCTCTCCCAGTCGGAGGCTCTGACCAAGGAGCTGGCAACCACCGAGGTCACACTGAGGTCGTCGACCTCAGAGGTGAAGGAGGTGAAGAGTCAGCTTCAGGCTCTGGAGATCGAGCTCCAGTCACAGCTCAGCATGGTGAGAAACACTCATTTCAAACGTCCTTTTCCTGTGACCTCTCAGGTGTTTACACATCTACCTTGAATTTCACATTGCCGGTTTTGCCACACAGTATCTGAAAAAGCTACTCGATGCAAATATTGAAGTTGCTTTTATCTATGCTGACCCACCAGCCCTTCACATCCTCTCTATCCTCCCATTCTCTACAGAAAGCAGCTCTTGAATCCAACCTGGCCGAGATCCAGAGCCGTTACTCCAGTCAGCTGAGCGGCTTCCAGATGCAGGTGAGCTATGCGGACGGACGCCGTCGTGTCGGAGCTTGTTTCGCTTGTTGCCTTCAGCACTGACGCGCTTGCGGGGTCGTGCAGGTAACGTGCATGGAGGAGCAGCTGGTGCAGCTGAGGGCCGACCTGGAGAGGCAGGGACACGAGTACCAGACGCTGCTGGACATCAAGACCAGACTGGAGATGGAGATCGCCGAGTACAGGAGGCTGCTGGACGGAGAGGCGATTGGGTAAAACACGTAGCACCAATACCCCCCCCCCCAAAAAAAGAAGACTCAAATTAGCTGCAGCTTTTACAAAATAAAATGAAATCCCTCCATGCTTCTTCTTCCAGATCCGCAATCATGACCAGCAAATCCAGCACCACCAGCACCGTCATCACCAAGGTGGTTGAGGAGATCACAACTGCCTAAAACGTCTGTCTCGCTGGCTGCTGATGGAGCCAAACTTCAACCCGACGCTCGCTGAGTCTCACACCAGGAGCGACGGGGCGTTTCTCTCTTCTGCCGCTTCACATTCGTCTTCTGCTGTAACTTAAAACTACTACAATCAGTCCGAAGATGGGGGCTTTTGATGGGGAGTTTTAAAAAAAAACAAAAAACTTCCGCCATGGTCTGCCTACTTCTGTGCCAATGGCGCTTCAGGTGATTTAAGGAATAAAAGTCTTAACAAGAAATCAACAAGTGCGTGTGTGCGTTTTTGTTTTCCAGTGGATAGAATGTGAAGAAAGTGTTTGTTTTGGTGCGTTTTATCAGAGACATCAGCCGAACATGCCAATTTTGACAGGAAAGAATTTCTCACAATAACCTCATTGTTACACACCACTCCGGAAGTAATTTGGGGTTAATGGAACGAAGAAATAAGGCTGATGAAATTTAAAAAAAAGATAGAAAAGTGTGACACCCAACCTCACTGAGCTGTTTCGGCCTTTATTTCAGATTTTGTCAGGATTTCTCTTTTTAAGATTAACTTGAAATGCTGAGTCTTCTTTGAATCAGGTCTCCTTTGTTGGAGAATACTTACTGCAGCTAAAAATACAACATGCAACTTGTGGGCTGAACAGACAAAATGTGGATTATCAGGATATCAGATCAAGTTTCCAGATGTCACTACAAGGCAGAACATCTGTCACCGGGGCTGGCGCAAAACACGCGTATGTAGCACGTCAGCTTTAAACTCTTCTTTATTGCAACAGAGGCCTATTTTGAGGACTTGAAACCCCTTTATTCATATTGACAAGTGTATAATTTTTCAACCCCCCCCAAAAATGTCAGCTTTCCTCTAAGAAACATGCTTTCAAAAAGCAAACAGACCAGAAAATGACATTAGTTTCTTTAATAATTCATTTTTTTCCAGTACAAGAAAGATGCTGCATCACTTTTGACTTTTTTTTTTGCTGCTGTTTGTCTTTTTTTTTCTTCGATTTTCTTTCTTTATTCTTTCAAACGGAATGACTATCAATAGAGGATTTGTACACAGTGAGCGATCTGGACGGGGTAGGGGGAGGGGGCTGCTGGGCTCCACTGTGCTGATGAGTTTGGTCCTGTTGGAGCCCGCCGACGCTAGAAATTGAGTCAGCAGAGTATCGCGCGGGGACGCTGGAATCATTTCAAGGAATGTCTTATCAATTGATTATCGTCTCAACAAAACAGGATTAAGAAAATATCACTGTGGTGTGGCCTGATCAAACAATACTGTTCCAATAAAAAAAATATCAAAATGAGATCTTAGCAATACAGTAACAGACCTGCGAGTACCCACAGCTGTAAGAAAAATACTAGCAAACTGGCTCAAAAGTACACCATTTGGCAAAGACGGAAATGTAACTGAAGTACTTTTTACTGCTTTAGAGTCTGGACCCGAACCCCGCTTCCCGAAGCTTCTAAGAGCATCTTGAAGCCAAAATAACGGAATGCATCAGAGGTGGGGGGTTTTTGTCCATAAGAGCATCATTAACTTCAGAAGCATCTGTGTTTCTGAATAAGACAGTTTTGATTGTTATCAAGTTAATTTAGAAGAAGTACCTTTCTGTATGATGATGATTTTTTTGGGGGGGGGTTTGTTTTAGTGGTGGACTTTGCTGGATCATGCTGCTTTGACTGGACCAAATACGATTTTCTTAATGACACAGATTGAAATCAAATAAGAGTGTTTGCTTTTGCTCTCATCTAACCTGCTGTTGACTTTGTTTGTACTTCAAAAAGGTGAATTTTCCTTGTGTTGAAAAGAATAATTTTCAATGACAGAAGTAGCCAAACTAAAACACCTCACTTGGTTTGGTCAGAGTTCATACCAATCAGGTACTCTTGATCATAAATTATAGACCGACTTATGTCTTACTTTACTCGTTAGTTGTTATTTGATAACGACTAATAAATAATTTGCATTTGTATGAAACAACTTTTGGCAAATGGATTTGTAACCCTACTTGCCTAAACATCAACACTGAGCCTTGCAGTTAAATAAGCCACTTTCTCTTAAAGTGTGTTCATCCGCCAGTAAGAAGCTCCGAGAGCGTTTAAAAAATAAAGAATAAAATAAAAGGATTTTTAACCTTCAAGATTGATTGTTATCAGGAAACGGGGCCCGGGTCAGTCCCGAGCTGCTGGTCTGGTTCATTCATAGAAAGAACTCGAAAAACCTGGTCACTGAAGTATTTGTGCTCTGTATCTGCGAGCGCTCCACAGACGAAGTGCCATAACTGCAGTGTTGCAGTCCAGACAGACCAGGTTTAAAAATTATCTACAAGCCCCTCCGCAGACACACAGTACATAACATGTACACACGCACGCACACACACGCACACACACATACAGACACTTGCATAAGAGCAAATCAGTCAGAGTCCAGCCTTCCCACATATATATAGATATATATATATGCAAAAGAGCACAAAAAGGTATGAAAATGTAAGAAAAAATTCATAAAGGAAAAAAAATTTCATATATTGTATTTATAAAAAAGAGGAATAATACTTTGTTTTCCGAGAGGTTAAAGGTTATGAAATTTGTTTTTAGCTACTGTCACTGCCCACCGTGCTGCTGCTGCCGTTGCTGCTGGTGCTGGCCGTGTCCACGCGCTCCCGTTTGTGGATCTGCTCGTGTGCTTTGAGGTGGCCCGACTGGCTGAAAGCCTTGCCGCAGTGGGGGCAGGCGTACGGCCGCTCCCCCGTGTGGATCTGCTGGTGAGCCTTCAGGTGCCCGAGGCGGCCGAAGCTCTTGCCGCACTGCGTGCAGCCGAACGGGCGCTCGCCTGAGTGGATCTTCTCGTGGGTTTTTAGCACGCCGGAGTTGCTGAAAGTCTTGCCACACTGGGAGCAGGTGAAGGGCTTCTCGCCCGTGTGGATCTGCACGTGGTTGCGGTAGCTGGTCTCCTTAGTGAAGCTCTTGCCGCAGTGCTGGCAGCAGTAAGGCCGCTCGCCCGTGTGACTCAGCTGGTGGGCCTTCAGCTCCTTGGACTGGCCGAAGCTCTTCCCACAGGTGACGCAGATGAACGGCCGCTCGCCCGTGTGCAGCCGCTGGTGGGAGCGCAGGTCGTCGGCCTTGGTGAAGCCTTTGGGGCAGTGAGCGCACACGTACGGCTTCTGGCCCGTGTGGATCAGCTGGTGCCGTTTGAGGTTGCCGGCCTGGCCGAAGCTCTTGCCGCACTGCGAGCAGGTGTACGGCCGCTCGCCGGTGTGGATGCGTTGGTGGGTTTTGAGGTTGCCGAGCGTGCTGAAGTTCTTGCCGCACTGCGTGCAGGAGAAAGGTTTATCCCCCTGCATGTTGCGAGGTTTCCTTGCCGCCGGGTTTTGGGTTTTGGTTGTGGCGACGGCACCGCCGCCTCCCTGCTCATCCGCGGACGCCTTTCCGTCTTCTGCGGACTGCAGCTCGTACAGCCCCCCGCCTCCAAACTCAGGGTCCACTTTGCCCATGCCGTCCAAAAGCAGCCCGTCGGGTCGAAGCTTGTTGAGCTCGGTGCGGAGCTCGGCCATGTGGATGGACTCCAGGCCGTTGTGCTGCAGGTGGGTGGTCATGGGGTGGGTGTCTGAGTACTCAGACTTGATGGCGGCGAGTTCTGTGGTGTAGTAACACTGGAGGTCCACGTGGTGGTCTGACTTGATGTACTCCAGGGTGTCAGTCACCTGCAAAACGCCAAAAGCTTAAGTGAGTGAGGAGGATAACAAAAAGAGGACATCCATCTTCTTCAAATCGATACAAAGTTTAACCGATTGTGGTAAATCCTGCTCAAGGTTTTATCTCAAAGATGAGAGACTGGCCTGCTCGGGTGACCTACAAAAAAACCTATGAATTTTTCTATTCCATTGCCATTAAACTTTCATATTTAGATCAGTCAATGTGGGAATGAACCCCCCCGATTTCTTATACAAGTACATTTTTAATTCATTACATTAGTTTATTTTCTTCTATGCATAACAGCTGTACTGTGCATCCTTGGGAGACACAGCAGAACCTCTGCGTGTTATCTCTGACTGTCGTTATTGTGTACGCATGTGTACTGTGTATTGCTGTCAAACTGAATTGCCTGAATTGCCGGGACAAATACAGTTGAATTGAAATGACCGGTCGACCACAGTCAAACAACAGATAGTATCTTGCGGTCATGTTGCAGTCATAAATAAAAGTACCACATCAATTACAAAAACAAAACAAAAGGACAGCAGTTTCTTGATACAGTAAATGATGGTTTGAAATCTGAATTAAAAGCTTACAACAATACAATTGGAAAGCAACTCCAGTCCAAGAGCTGATTGTGATGAATTCTCATTTAGGATTAGCACGTCTGTGTCTGTCTGTCTGTCTGCAGTTGTTTCTCATTGGGGGATAACCGTGAGCCCAGTGTACAATGAGATGATGCAAGTGTCGTAAGCAGATAAGTGGGTCAGTTGTAAGCTGCTACTTGTTTACAGGGATTTACAGTCATCGGTTAATGATCTTAGGATCTGGATGCACACTGAGCTCTGCAGGATCTGAACGGATCTACAGGAGAGCAAATCCACGCAGCAGGAGAAACATCACAGCTTCAACTCTGACCAAACACGACCGGTTAACCATCAATTTGTTGCTCTACAGGTAATGACATGTCAAGTTAAACCAAAATATTTTCGACATTTTACTCAATACCTATCAGGTATCGACTGAAACAACCCTGTACCAAATAGTATCCAAAATGCATATGTCAAACGATACTTGCAAAAGGTTGTTTTTGTACACAGATCTAGAAAAAAAAAAAAAAGACTTGAGCACTTTCAAAATGTATTTGGGTAGAAATCTTTTGAATGGGAAGGAGTGGTGATATTTGCACAACTGATTGCTCTCTATTTGCATGATTAATTTTGAATGAAGTATCCAAAAAGTATCAAATTAAGTGCTCAGTTGGTATCGGTATGGTTTTAAGGGTAATTTTTCAACGATACTCAGCCCTTTGGTCATCTTTGCTGGGGCTTTATTGCATATGCAGCAGGTTGATCGGTTTTACCTGGGAGATGTAGTCAAACACCGAGCTGGGTTCATAGTGCGACTTGTAGTCCAGCTCTGTGACATCGGAATGGTGGAATGGGCCCAGGTGGTGGTTTCCGTGGTGACTGTGATGCTCCGATTTGATGTAGTCCAGCCCGCTGATCTCCATCTTGATCTGCTCCTGGCCGAGCTCGGCGGTGGACAGCGGCTGGATCTCGGACAGGTCCACCGTCCGGATGGGCTCCAGGTCCCCGTCCTCCGGCTCGCTCTTCACGCACGGCAGCATCACCAGCGGCTCGGCGATCTCGGCGGCCAGCGAGCTGAGCGTTGGCGTGGGGCAGTCGGAGGAGAGGAGCGCTAGCGTCGGGGCGGTGGCGGCGGGGCCCGGGCCGCAGTCCCCCTGCAGGGAAGGGTCCAGGGGTGTGGGCGGGGAGCCACATTCGGGGGGAAGGCCGAGACTTAAGCACTCAGCCTCCAAGTCTGTCATGGTGGGGGGAGGGGGAGGGGGTGGGAGGTGGAGCTACGCCTCCTTGCCGCGCTCCGAATGAACCCTGAAGTGTCGCTGAGGTTATTCAACTCCACCCTCCGCCGCCGCCTCCACCGAAGAAATCGACCTGTCCTGAGAGGGGAGGGGCCGGCGCAAGGCGGCGTGTCCCTGAGTGTCTCCTGTGAGAATCCGAGTACAAGACGTCCTGCCGATGTCACCACCCACACCTGACTGGGACCAGCCTGCTGAGAAAGAGAGGAGAGATTCACACTTTCAGTTGCCAGGGTTACCGTTTCTCCAGCAACGTGAGGAGGAAGAGCTGCGTGACATGACCAGAAGAAAATATCAAAATGGAAAAAAAATATATAAATAAATACTGTGAGTTATTAATTGACCATGAGAGCAGCAGAATATTGGATTATCTGGCATCCTTGTTAGATCTACTCAAAAAAACAGGAAACAAAAGCATTCTGGCTGTCTGACACGTCAAGAGCTGAAGCCATTAGTCAAATTACTGCAAGAAATTTGCAATTATTTTCATTGAGTTGCTTTAGTCTGAATAGTTTTGAAGCTAGTTTACCAAACATTTCCAGTGCAGACTTGCAGCTTCTCACTACTTCATCCACGTCTGTTTTTGACTGTTCATTCATTCATTCAATCATTCATTCTCAAGGATATATGATGGAAACTAACATTTCTATCAAAAGGCTAATCAAGATAGTCAACATCTTGCATGGATAAAAACAGATCAGTCCTGTTGTTGTGATAATAACAATGCTAAATGCACATTACTGTTACTGTTGACATATTCAAAAAGTTTGCTGGTGTTCACAACTCCATTAACCCCAAAATCCAGTTGTTACCTGCTGTTATAAACACACTAGTAGCAAATGTTAATCTATTTGATTTGAATTGATACAAATAGTTTGATGTGTCACAAACGCTGATCACACATCGTCGTTCATTCTTCTCTGCAACTCCTGACCGAGCGATCCACAGCTCACCTCTGCATGCAGAGTTCTCGAGAGGAGTCGCTTCCTGTTTAGAGTTCAGCTGAAGAGGTTCTGCTGTGCTCGTGAGCGAATGTTTGTTTGAGCGTGACACAAAATAGTCACTACGGCGACGGCTACTGCAAATGCAGACCAGGCAGATGCTTGTTAGAGCCAAATGACGAGAACCTCACGTCCCATCTTAGTTAAGATAAGATCAGCGTGTAGAATCCTCAGCAAAGACTGAAAAGGCAATTTCTCCTAATTATGGGATGTGCACTCATGTGGTTGATTGCATTCAAGGGAGAAAGGTGCCCCGGGTAGCACCTTCTAGCATCTGCTGCCTGTCAGCTGCCTGGCTGATGTTGAAGCTGCTTCTTGTTTGGTGCTGCAGGATGTCAGAGTCTGTCACAGTTGATGTCACACGACTGCTGTTCAGGAGTGAAGCTGGCTTTTTTGGTTTCACACATAACCGGGTCAACTTGTGCTCAAAACACCAACAAAGCTGCTATTGCATGAGAAATGCATTGTGGGTTAAAGTCAACTGCGCCAAACGCCACTTTAAGTGTTGCATTCCAGTGTATGCAATGCACTGAGAGACTGTTTTAGTGAAAGTTGTGCAGCCGCAGCGGCCTCCCGCACACACACACACGCTGTAAAGTTGCACGGCTGCTATCAGCTTGGCAACCTCAAAGTACAACTCTGCCACTTTGTGCCACCAAAACACAATCACAAAGGGGCTGAAAAGTTGCTCCACGGCTTAGCGGCGCCGGCAGCTGCTGAAGAAGCGTGTCCGGGCTCGGTTCGGTTCGGCTCGCTCTACCTGTGTCTCCAAACACTCAGGTATCCCCCTTTTCCAACTCGCCACGCAACCCCTGCACGGATTGACTGCGCGGATCTGGCGGCGATTTTCCGCCTCTGAGGATGTGTCGCTCATCGCGCCGCGCACCGACACGCTGGCTCCTCTCTTTTTTTTTTTTTTT
>CAESWR010000205.1:59250-72141 GCA_903171835.1 Mullus surmuletus | reverse complement strand
GGGGGGGGGGGGTAAGAGGTAAAGATGCCAGGTGGGTGTTTTACATCAACACAGCTCTAAACTCACACATCCTAAAGACTAGTGCCGTCCATTACGAGTGTTAATAATCAGAATCAGAATAATATAAATAAATGCATTACTACAATGATCTGTCGTCTTTTTTCCTTCTTATAAAAGAGGACCTGTAGATATACAGTCAGAAGTACGATTACAATACAGGATCAAACAAAAAGGCCCAACAATATACACTTTTACTCTAGTGGGGGTGTCTTTCTCCTTTTTCAACCCGATCAGCCACTTTCAGCCGCTTATTCGGGAAGCAGACGGGAGATGTGGCGGGGAAATTTACACAGGTGACGTCGACCAGAGGCAGCCACCCCCCTCACCCCCCCACACTTGTTCACACGTACAAATTCAACGACTAGAGACGGAAGCAAAAGAATGAAAGAGGCAGCCGAAACTGCGAGGTCTGTTGCAATTAAAACGGTAACAATTAGCTTAAAACTGACTTTTTTTTCAGACTGACTGTTCAATAATCGTCAGGTTTTTAACTACTATGTGAAGAAACTAAATATCTATGGGTTAGTTGGACAGTATTTTGGGTCGGAACGTATCACCTTCGATGTTCTTAGCTACATATCTGACAGTTACGGAAGTGATTACGTCGGCAGACTTTCAAGAAAACATATGCATACATTAATAGGTTGAAAACGCTCCCTTACGATGGTGTGCTAAAGTGACTGCTGCTCCCGAATCTGTATGTGTGAACAAAGTGGCGGAAAAGTAATTGTTACAAAAACACACACGCACGCACACGTGCGTAGACGCACGCGCGCACACACACACACACACACACGCACGCGCACACACACACACACACACACACAGTCATGTGCACATGCACGCTCAGACAAAAAGCAGACTTGAGAGACTGGAGCCTCCTGCCTTCAGCCATAAAAGCTCCCAGAAGTCACTGCTGTCTCGTCAAAACCGTTGGGGTGGAAAAAAGGAAAAACAAACCCAACCATTCGGTCTTTGCCAGCCCATCCGCTGCACCTACAGGTTGGTCACAATTAAATAAAAACAGTCTGGACTGTGTTTAAACTGACTTGGTCAGAATATGGTTTAAAAACACTGTGACAAAGGCCACGAGAAACAGTTTGATCAGAACTCCCGATACACTCTTTCAGAAATGGGATGATGTCATCTGGACCCTCACAGCAGCTCTGTCCTGACAGTCTGTTAGTCAAGTCACTACCACAGGACTCATTAGTCTTTTCGAGCTGGGTTTTGTCTTTTAACCAGCTGTCTGTTCACAGCTGTGAGGGGCCCTGAGACAGAATCTCTCGTCAATGTTCGAGGGCGAGTTTCACGGCGCTCAGCTTTACCGGGCAGCATGCAGCAGGTAGTAAGGCAGATGTAGCAGCAGTGAGTCCATGCAGTTCACAAAATAAAGCTACATCACGTCAGTCTACAGTCCATGTCTGCCTGTAAGTCAGTCTATGTGACAGTCAGCCAGCACAACTGGGACCTTGCTGGATCATCCGTGAAGAAAGCCTCAGCTCGGGACAGATGGTGGAGTTGTGTGAGAGATTGAGTGTGTGTGAAAGTCCTCCACACTCAGACCTCTCAATGTGTGTCCATTCTGTGTTCTCCCTCCTGCACCAAGTGTATGTTTAGTCATGCACACACTACAGCCACACATGGAAAATGAGGAAGAGGATGGTAAGCAGGAGGAAGAGCTACATTTTGGCACCTCCATATACCTTGGCATGTGACTGACCCACAATACCCCCCCACCCCAACTGCTCCCTGTCTGGCTATACCCTCCCTCATCCCTTATCTTAAATAAATGGGCCACCGGGCATACCCAGGAAGTTGGGCGCACCCATAGCCATGGGAGGGGGCGCCGTCGAGCCACTCCAGTGCACCTTCATATGGTGCCTCAAGTTGGATTTGGAGGAGAAGCGCTTGTCACACTGCTGGCAGGAGAACGGCTTCTCCTTGGTGTGGATGCGGCGATGGCAGATGAGTTGGGTGGACACCCGGAAGGATTTGCCACAGTCGGGGCACTGGTAGCGTTTGGGTTCGGTGTGGATTCGCCTGTGGTTTTTGAGCGACATCAGGTTGGGGAACTCCTTCTGACAGGAGTTGCAAAAGTAAGTTCCTGTCTTGTGGCTGTTCTTGTGATTGAGCAGGGAGCTGGCATGGCGGTAAGACCGTCCACACTGGTCACAGACATGAGACTTTATGACCGCACTATTGTCTGCACGGCTCCGACCTCTGGCCATGCTGCTGGTAGCCAGTCCTTGCTCCTGCATCAAGGTTAGGTCCAGGCCAGACCCCCAGCCCAGCTCCTGGGAGCCCCCTGGCCGGGGCTGCTGGGATCTGGGCTGGCGGGGCTGTGGCGTCTGGCCATGAGTGATCTCCATGTGGAGTCTGAAGCTGGCCTGTGTTGGGAAGGCGCGCTGACAGGACCTGCAGGTCAGTTCCCGCTGCTTCTGGTGGACCCGTCTATGGTTGTAAAGCTGAGAGGAAACACGGAAGGCCTTGCCGCAGTCATGGCAACGGTGACGCCGCATCTCAGAGTGGATGCGACGGTGGTTCTTAAGGGCAAGTAAGTTGGAGTAGGTCTTGAGGCACACAGCACAGTGGTAGATGCCAACGGTGTGGGTGTTCTTGTGGTTGAGGAGGGAGCTGGCATGGCGGTAGGAGCGGCCACATTGATCACATCTGTGCAGAGACAAATAAGGAGAAACAACGGGGGACGAAAGGGGGAGGGAGGGGGTCCAGAAGCAAATACAAGGCAAAGTTAGTAATAGGATAGTATTTTGCCACTATTGCTCCAGCCAAATTAGTTAGTTATTGGTTACCACTTTTTGTAATAATTGTATTAATATACTTCATCTTCTACGATGATGCACATACAGGTATATGATCTGAAATCCGGCTTAAAGCATTTTTAAAAATGGCTGTTACCGTGTGGTGTACCATTTTAAGCTGTGATTACTAGACAGGTCATAGGGGAAAACCTGATGGGTTAGGAAGGGACATGGTGGGACTCAGGTGGGGGACTAGGAGGTATCTGCCGCTCCCTGCACTGCACAAAGGCCCATAAGATTCCCTCAGCTCCATTCTCATCTGCAATTTCAAAGACCTCCTGTCACAGCTTGTTTTGTGTAAAAAACCTAAATGTGATGAGGAAAAAGCCATCAAACATGCCCTACTCTCCACCATGTCAGACTGTAGATGCTTTCCACTGTGGTGCAGTATCCACAAAGCCCTGAGAAATCACTCAACATGTGCAGTGCAGCTAGCACCAAATACTCAGTGTTTTCCATTTTCACTTTGCCAAAACATCAAAATGCAAGAGACCCATTAAATAGCTGAAGTTTCTAGCTATTGACTGACCAATGGGATGATACGACAAACACAAATAAATCAGGGACTAATCAAAATCAAAACAAAGAGCAAGGAACACACAACATCGATACTTCAGACTTTGCTGATATGCTACATTAAAATACTACTTGAAAACAAATCTAAGTAACACTTTGCTAAGAAAATAAAGCATGAAAACAGTACATCGAAACATGAAAACTTTGACTACAAGTAGCCTACAGGTGTGATATATGCTAACTGAAAGCAAACAGGGTTGACTTATCTGGTCTCTCCACTAATTCAATTTGTCCAAACTTCAGAAAAATCCGAATTCCGGCACGCGTATGGTCCCAAGGAAGCCGGATTGGAGATCATATACCTGTAATAGACATGTAGAGACCTAATTTATCTTTACTATTTTTACAACTTCGAAGAATCACAAACAACTGACAAGAACTCACGTGTACCGACACTCTTCGCCCTCTCCCGTGGGTGCAGTGGCCTTCCTCCTGACATCCATGCCTACCTGGTTGTCCCCGCAGCGATGCCTTGCCAGACCGGATCTCCCCTGGAAACTTTTCCCACAGCTGGGGCAGCCGAAGGGGGTGGCACCCTCCTCATGGACCTTCTGGTGGTTTCGTAGGAACCTGGCCAACCGGAAGGCTTTCCCACATGTGTGGCAGATGTGCTTCTTCCGCTGTGTGTGGATGCGCATGTGGTTACGCAAAGCCATGTAGTTGGTGTAGGGCTTGTCACAAAAGTTACACCGGAAGTTGCCAGTTTTGTGGGTGTGCTTGTGGTTCAGCAAGGAGCTGGCGTGCTTATAGGCACAGCTGCAGAGGTCACAGGCATAGGGTCTTTCATCGGAGTCCAGGTCCACTGAGCTTCTCTCCATACTAATGTTGGTTGAGCTGGTGGTGGAAGAGGAAGACGGCAGGTGCTGGGCTGGACAGTCATGAGCTGCCAGCTCATCCGACGTGGCAAAGCCTTCACAGCAGCCATCGCACTCAAAATCCATCTGGGCCCCAGGGCCCTGAGGGCCTTTACACAGGCCGGCTGTGGTGTGTGTAGCGAGCTGCCTTTGGGTGCGGAAGCCCTTACCACACTCCTGGCAATTGTGCTTCTTCTGGGCAAAGTGGAGGCGTAAATGATTTTTCATGGCTAACCTGTTGGGATATGTTGAATTACAAACATTACAGTGATACTCCCCAATTTTATGGAGATTCTTGTGATTAGCCAGGCTCCCTGCATGGCGATACGTCTTTCCACATTCCTCACAGGCAAAAGGTCGACGTCCAGTTTCAGCTGGGTCAAACTTCTGGGGCCTCGAGGTTCCAGCTGAAGAATAGGGCTTTTTGAATCCCGGATGGCTGTATTTAACACCCATTACCTGGCTCTTTGATGATTCTCCTCTCATTGTCTGCATTTGAGATGGACCTGGCTGTTGGAAGCGGGATACACTGGGGCCAGTTCGAACAAGTCCTTTGGCCCGGTGCTCTTCATGGAGACGGAGGTGGTTAATCAGCTGTTTTTGGATCTTGAAGGCTTTGCCACATTCTTCACACTTGTGCCTGCAGCAGGAATTGACAGAGTTGAAGGAAACTACAACATTTCCTCAAAAACATTAAATGGATACATTTAAGAACAAATTATTATGGTTCCAAAGTCAAATTTCAATTCACATTGACTTGACCAAGTGAGGTGCGACTCAGTCCATTTGTGTTGTAATGACTAATGGTTGATACATGTAGTGCAGTGTCCATGCAGTATCCACTAGAGAATAACCAAATTAAATAACAAATTTGTCTTTGCGAGCTGGCCCCCTGCGGAGCTGCAGGGGAGATGACAGCAGGAGTGCATCAAGAGCAGCAAGAGCAGGGTGA
Organism: Mullus surmuletus; assembly: GCA_903171835.1. Lineage (NCBI taxonomy): Eukaryota > Metazoa > Chordata > Actinopteri > Syngnathiformes > Mullidae > Mullus > Mullus surmuletus. Next base: position 66,877 of record CAESWR010000205.1, on the reverse strand, counting down.
GATAATAAGGTGCAACTGCAGCCACCAGCAAGACCACATGGTTGGCCATATTGGTCAGCAAAGATAACTAACAATTAATAAGAAGGGATGTGGTAACGTGATGTAATGTGTGGTTTGCAGCGCAGTGCCCTTTGAAGATGACAATCGTGTGTGTGTGCTTAAACTGCTGGTTTCTTAAATTGTTTGGCAAAACACATATTTACCATTCTAATGGTGAGACTCTTTGCTCTCTATCGCCAGTTCTAGCACCTCCCACCTCGCATTATAGAAAGCCAAATCATTAGTGTCTTATGAAGTTATGATGATCAATTCAGCCAATGTGCGCTCTGCTGCAACTACATCCAATCAACTAACAATAGTGCTACAACACAGGCCCCTCGGCAATACAGACTCTAATGTGAGCAACATGTAATATCAACATTGATTGATTTTTTTTTTGTTGAAATTGTTAACCACAAATGAATTACACTGAACAGAATAATGGACCTACCTCTTCAGGTCAAAGTGGGTCCTTTGGTGATTTTTGAGCGCCAGCAGATTGTAGTAGCGTTTCTGACACACCAGGCAGCGGAAAACACCAGTCTTATGGGACTTCTTGTGGTTAAGAAGGGAGCAGGGGTGTCTGTATCCTCGACCGCATTGGTCACATTTGTGAGGTTTGTCACTTTGGTCAACCAATGCCCTTCGTCCATCACCACCAACATCACGGCTTCCTCCTGCAACCCCTCCACCAACACCATCTCCTCCAGACATCCCTTTGGCTCCATTCAGGTCCTGCTTGCTCAATGAACTTCCCCTATTCTTACCGGGGCATAAATGTGTGATCAAGTGGTGACGGTCGGCAAAAAACATGCCACAATCAACACAAATGTGGTTGCGTCCATCCATCTTATCATTGCCATTAGCTGATGCACCTCCAATACCTTGCTGTTGACCATCAGGCCTTTGGGGACCATGGACTAACTGGTGATTAAGTAGGTCCTGCTTCCTGGAGAAACTCTGTCCACATGTAGAGCAGATCATCCTCCAATCCTGCGTTAGGCTGGATGGTCCTGGCCCTGTTGGATTATTGGCATGACTACGCAAGTGGCTCCTCAGGGCTCTGAGGCTGGCGTAATGGTTGCCACACACTGAACACTGATATACTTCACCATCATCATCATCTTTGTCATTGTTGCCCATTCTCTTGCCTCCACTCTGGGAATATTGTCGTTGGCTGCTGCCCTCTTTAAGACTGCTGGAGCTTCCAGTGGGTAACGATGTTGCGCTGGAGCCATGGTAGCTCATGTTTCCTATAAAACCATTAGACATATTGCCCTGCTGCTGACCACGTCGGGGACACATGTGAGACTTAATGCCCGACACATCTCCATACATTTCACCACAATCAGCACATACATGTCTGTCAGCTTGACGATGAGCAGAGTTACTCTGGGAAAGTGAATTGCCGTCAAAGCGATCATGGAACTCGAGGGAATCCAAACCGCTGGTGTGGCCTCCATCTGGAACAAAGTGGCCTCCATCACCTAGAGTTCCTGGCAGTGAGATTGGAGTAGTGGCACCACTGCCCTCCTGGACATAGCTCTGCTGGGAGTCCAGAGTTAGAGGTTCTGGAGATAGCCAGTCATTACTGTCATTAATAGGTTGGTTAGAGGGGCGCCCCTTGTGGCTTCGCAGGTGGCTATGCAGTGCTGCCAAATGAGGGTACTGCTTACAGCATATTGTGCACTGGTAGTGACCTGTCTGATGGCAGCGCTTGTGGTTGACCAGGCTGCCTGCATGCCGGTAGCTTTTACCACACTCACTGCACTTAAAGCGTCTGTCTGCATCATCTGGAGAATTGGCCTGCGGCAAACGACCTCCGGAGGGAGAAGAAACTGAACCCTGGGATCCAGAACTTAGTGTGTTGGAGTTGAGGATGGAGCTGTCCTGACCATGTGAGGCTGGGTGGGGATCATGGGTCAGATAGTGTACTTTCAGGGTCTCCAGATCTGGGTGCCCTGCGCCACAGTACGCACAGGTGTAGATGGGGTTGTTGACAGGAGGGCCCATTATGGGGTCATAGGGACCTCTTTTGTCACTGGGCAAGGGTGGTAGGGGCAGAGGGTCCCCCAGAGCTGGAGTGTATGCTGGAGATCGAACTGCACTCAGGTTGTGGGGCATGATGCCTGGGAAACTTCGTGGCAAGCCAAGTGATGGTGAGGCTGTGTTATGCAGAAGTATATGCTCCTGGAAATCTGCTTTATTTGGCAGTGATATTTGGCACAGATGACAGAAACAGGAGGCAGTATCGTCACTCTGAGACGACTGTGTGCCGCTGCTGCTGCTCACCATCGATGCAGTGGGGGTCTTGAACTTCGAATGAGTTCGCTCGTGGCTGTTAAGGGCAGCCAGGTTGCTAAATTGTTTAAGACACACAGAGCACTTAAAAGTTCCTTGCTGGTGACACTTTTTGTGATTCACCAAGCTACCGTGGTGCCGGTAAGTTCTGTCACACTGATCACACTTGAATGGTCTGTCCCAAGCGTCGTCAGATTCAGGAGATCCTTTCTTTCCGTGGTCGTCTGTTTCGTGGCCTTGCAGGACACTATGTCCCATGCCACTATTGTTCAGATGAGAGCGCCCAAACCCGTCCGAGAGGTCCTGGGCGAGGCCGTAATCCCTCTCGTCGTGGCCTCCCTCTTCTGTTACTTCTTCACTCTCTTCCTCTGTATGTGCACTACTAGGGGACAATGTATGGATACGTAGGTGGTTCTTCAAAGATACCGCGTTGGGTAGGGTTCGGGTACAAACAGGACACTGGAACGAACCCACTTCGTGGGATTTTTTATGATTAGCTAAACTGGCGGCGTGTTTGTAAATTCGGCCACACTGTTCACACTCAAAACGTCCGTTTTCTTCTTGCTGATAATGTGCTTTCATATGTTCTAGAAGACTTGGAGTACTCGGACAAACCATATCACACTCTTTACAGGGGAAACCCTTTGCACGACTCATATCATGCATTGCCATAGTACTCCAAGCAAATCGTTGGGGGTGGGGGGGTCACAGTTCACACACAGCAATGAACAGTGATGTTAAGGAGGTGGGGGAGGAAACAGTGGGGCTTAGCTCTTCAGCTGAGGGTGTTGTTGGCAGCCATTTTCTCCCAACAGCTGTCAGTGATGGTCCGATCAATCACGGCCCACCCGGGGAGGTGGCGGGCCTGTGGGGGTCACACCAGCCAATGAGGCATTACTGTGGAAAAGCAGAAAGACGGAGGGTTACACAAGTATATTAAGTGCATGAAGTGAAAAATATCACTTTACATACAATACAGTGAAGTATGGTCTTTTGACTATTACTGACAAAAAGTAATAGTCTTAACCGCGGATTCCTCTCTGACAAGGCACAATCATTTTTATAAATCAAAGTGAGGCACAGCAGCAGAATAACAGACTCCTTTTCTCATTACCCAACTACTGTGACCATCTGATACTACATTAGCTAACTGACCTGTATTTGATGTAGCTGAAAAAGACAGAAATGTCTCCATCATAACCATGGTGACTAATAGGGAGACAATGATTCGAATTACAAACAGGGGGTCAAAATCGCCGGGAGAGGCAAGGAATAAATAATGATAATGTTGATAATAATAAATAATATTAAAAGTAATAATAAAAAAAAAATCTGGGCAAATCCCTACAGTGACTCGCAGACTGCACAAGTGCAGTTGGGTCTCGGGCCCCAATGATGACAATCAAAGAGAAAACCTCAAATTGTTAAAACAATGTTACAAAAACTGACCACAAGAACCATAGCATAAATTTTGTAGTAAAAGATATCTCCAGAATTGAACCTGATTGGTTTTATTTTTCTGTCACATATTGGATTTGATTTTTAATTTTGGGGAGGGGGCATGTTTGTGTTAATTCATTCTGTCACTTTTAACACTGGCTTCTATCTTTTCACAAGCGCTGACACAATACAAGTATTGGAGGAATCGGACACTGATGTAGCATGGTTACAAAGGAGCAGGTGCCTGAGGGAGCAGCAGCCAGGTGAGTTGACGGCATAACTGAAATCAAAGCAGGGCAGCCAGTCCAATTCCTTTTTGGATCCTGTGTGTTCGGCTAGAACATATGGACTTAACAGCGATGCTTTCAAATCTGGACAGCTAGAACACCAGATATTTGGAACTTTTGCTTAATTAAATACACAAATCACAATGCTTATTGATTTGTAAAAAGAAAAAATGTTTGCAGGTAAAAATTGTGTTGTTGGACAACTATGTCATAACTTTGCATTTTGCACACCACATCAGACAGCACTGTTTCCACAGCCACTGGTCTGCCCGACACGCCTTTGTTGATAGTGTAAAGAGGACAAGACTGAATTCCACTGAGATCCCAGAAAACCACTGCAGCATCAAAAAGCCCCCATGCTCTACCTCTATTGATAGCCCAACACAAGCATGAGTCTTCTGATGTCAGTGCAACAATCCACAGTGAGATCATTCAACTGGTACAGCAAGAAATAAATGTATCAGCTTGTAAATGCAGTGGCAGCAAGATACAAGATTTGTAGGCCAAAGGCAAGGTTGAAATATTCCACTGAGATGATTGAACTAAATTTTAATTTTACTACATTTTCTTTTCGCTTTAGAGTTTTCTCTAAACTTGAAATGCTGATCCCGATAACATTACTCAGATAAAAAAGATAGTTTCCTCAAGCAAGTTTACATATTGCAAATTGCACATAAATGATATACAATTTCTGGTACCCATTTAGAATATGACATTTATAACTTTAGTCATTTATGAGGAATTTATCTCTATTCATTTATAATAATCTTAATATCCCCAAATGCAGCTGCAAAGTAATGTAATCATCTGAACAGTTTTGCAGCCTACTGTCAAAGACTATTCTCTTTACTATTAAAAGCCTGGTATAATTTTTATACAAATCATTTAATATTGTATTCAGTCCTGGTGATGAAAAGGCATGTGTTTGAATGAGTCAATCAGTTTTTTTAGAGTTCTGAAACTGTAGATGGTCTAATATTGACACACCACTGTTTGTTCTTGACATCACATGATGTTGTGAGGAAGCTTGCCTGCACCTGCCACCATGGATCGGCATCAAAACACTTCACTTCCCTTTTTTCTGTGGATGGGATTTGGCGTGAGGTTCATCTGTCAGTCTGTTTTGGTTTGTTGCTGGTCCTCACAAAGCTTACTTGTGCATATATGAGAGTGTCTAGAAACACACCGATTTATCTGCAATCAGGATCAATCCCGACTTAAAGACCACAAGCGCTTTAAGGGAATCAATACATGGGATGGTGTTAACAGGCTAATCTGTAACATATTCCGCCATGTTAATCTGATTTATGTGCAAGCAATGCACACACACTCTGACACACAGACACAGAAACACACCCATAGAGGACAAGCAATTATGTGACAACTCACAAAATCAGGGTCTAATGCGTATGAATATATCTTGCTGATCCCAAAATGATCCAGGGTAACTCTGCGTGTCACACATTACCACCGATTAGCGTATTCATGGCAAGTTTACTGAAGTACCTTTGGCCATTGTTTCTTTATATCAACTAATGTGTGCAACAGGGTTTGAACAAAACTCAGACAGGGTATAGTTTTACACAAACATTTTACCTTTCCGTTATACAACTAATCGCTCCGCATGTAAACTTTTATTAAAATCGCCTTTATGAATTTCAGCGCCCGCCCCTCTATCACCCTCTGCAAGCCTAACTGTTAAGTCTGCTGAGGACGAGTGCATCATGGGACACATTTCTGTCTGAACCTTTCCCATGTCTGATATCGTTTATGTGAGCTTAAAGCACTGAGCCTGCAAGACCCTACAGCATTTAAGTAGCCGGTACCTCAACAGCTTAAACCTTGATGATTGAATTCATATAAGTGGCAGATAACTGGTCCGTGGCTGTTTTATTCAAATGCCTCCGCTGCATTAATTAGGAATTTAATTGGGAGTGTATGTTGAAAGCATCCTACTGAATCCTGCTGAGAATTTAAACGAGTGCTGGTGTGTCAACAGTTCAATGACTGAAGAGGGTGCTTTTTAGAAGTTTTACTCTCACAGCAGTTCTCAAGAGTCAACCAAATTTGCAGCTGCACAGCTAAATGATCTGAATCTTAGTATAAAACTCCACAATGCCAGTGAAACCTAAGAGCTCCTGATCATTTCCTGGAGCTCTGAGCAAGTGGTTGATATTGTAATGTCATGTGCACACTTTAAATTCTGAAATTATTAGACTATTGTTTCAGAAATGTCTAAGTGTTCAAACACACATTCACAGCTAATTACTGGATAAGAGAGGTGGTACTCTCTCTGTGTCACATTATCAGATTCAAAGAGCTGTGATGCAATAATAGATGACCATTGATGCATCCTTACAAATCATTTGCCAATTCTCTTTTGACTGTGCGACTACAGCACTTGATACTTTCACACATTGAAGCTTTTCACACACTGATGATATCAATTAACTACGTTGTCACAGTTCTCTTTGATGGAACAAAATACCCAGGATCCCAAAAAAAGATGTTTAAAGGATGCAAATACTCCAAAAATATAGACTTTTACTGGTACATACAACATATGAATCCCAGTGACTGACTGAATCAAGCCATAAACCTATAGACATGCAGCAATGTGGCCTCCAAGAATGTGATCTGATTGGCTCTAATACATTAATCCTGGCTCAGCTTCCAGAGAGAAGCCCGGGGGGCTTGTGGGAGGTTTCTTGAAACTGGTGTTAGATTTCTTCTCTGATCATTTCAAAGACTATTCTTCTCTTAAGGTGCCACGAGAGCAGAAGAATTCAAACCATCTCAACCATCTGAGCAGCTCCCTCATTTACTGCATGATGAAGACAGGGGAATAACCAGTTATGCGACTTTCTTTATATTTGCAGGAGTGGACAAGTTGCTTATTTATCATGACCCCCCCCCCCCCCTCCTAAACACACAGAAATGTTTAAACCACTTGCTTAGACCCTAAATGTAACGTTCCAATGTTCTCCAGCATTAGTGGCCATTAATATCAGCACGAAATTGTAATGTGTGATAAACAACTATTTTTTTCACAATTTAATCATTATGCTAAAACTACACTTTACAATCCCTTTTTTAAGTCTAATCTTACACTCCCAAGACAAAGATATTTGTCTTGTGCATAATTTAACAATGATAGGTCCAGTTCCAGCACTGGTAATTAATTGATTAATGCCTCACTTTGTCTGTATAAGACACACAAACCTTTTACTGGGAAATATGTGGTGTGGGGTAATTTATGTCACTAAAGTCAGGACTGAGCTGCATTTTCTGTCTCAGAACAGTATTCCAAACACATCACATTCAAACATTCTGATGACAAGTCACAAACCGCTGCTGGTTGTCAAACCACATAATGCAAAATATACCCATGCAAATGTGAGCAGACTGCTAAGAGTAGTTTACCGTTTCTTCAACTGGAATTCATTTGTCCTAATCTTATTTGCATGGATAGAGTTCATTTAATATCCCAATAAGATCTTTTTTGTACCTGTAAGACAAATACTGTCATATACCTGCTCAGAGAGGGGGGGGGGGGGGGG
>CAESWR010000205.1:36090-57822 GCA_903171835.1 Mullus surmuletus | reverse complement strand
CCTTCCCGTTCCTTCCCTCCTCCGGACCAAACAACCCCGACTTTTGCTTCTCGGCTCTTTTCCTCCTAGCGCCGATTCAACAACACACTTCCTGCCCGCTGCGAGCCGCGCGGAGCCGCCGGAGCGCAACACTGCGCGTCATCATGCGCACAATCCGTGGAAAAAAATAAAAAATAACCCACCGGCCGCGAAAAAACACCAGAGTTTTGGAGGATGTCACAGAATTGTAATGCAAAGGCAGTTTGATTTGCGTGCATGTTTTTTTGTTTTTTTGTAGGCAAATGTGCAGACTTGATGCGTCCCGGCCTGCAGAATAACGGACTAAAGGAGCCCAAAGATCCACGTTCTGTGCGTGTTTGGAGTGAGTATTAATGTAAACTCCCGTTTCTCGTGTATTATTAATTAAATTATTTTTTTGGGTTGTTGTTGCAAAAACTACCCCACTATCTTTTGTGTTTTGAATTAACTCATATTAAATCCCCCGCGCCTTCACTTTCCCCCTCTTTCTCTCTCCATGTGAAAGTAGGTGTGTATTTGTGTGTGTTTGTGTATTACTTTACGAATTGTGCTTTTAATTCACAGCACTCCAGTTGGTGGCAGTAATGCACCTTTTGTATCTTTCAGCTGGTAGGATGCTGTGCTTGCTGCCATCAGATCAAGGTACAGATTCATCACCATCGCTACATAAACTGATTAGTGTTCTAAAATCAGAATTATTGTAATAATATTGTAAAAAATAATGGCACCAGGTTCTCATTTCTGACAGTATTTTGGGGAGCTAGAGTTGCTGGAGACTAATTAAAGCATCGGGGGGAAAAAATCCAGATTTGTTTTGACAAATTCACCAAATGCTACAGGAAGACAAATAGAAGCATCTGTTCTAGTGATTATGACACTCCATGAAAATGAAGAAAGAACTGCTAAAGCTTTGACATGCTGCTTCGTGGTAAAAGTACAACGGGGTTTCCGAAGTCCAATAAAATGTTGCTGAAGAAACAAACCTCACAGATGAAATGTTCTCCTTAGATCCTCTTTATTTCTCGTGGTATACTACAAAAACATTCTTCATTTGCATTGAAACACATGGTGGCTTTCTTGGCCTTTTCTTACCCCCAGTCTCAAAAACAAGAGTCCAAAGTCTCTTCCTCTTTTTTTTCCTTTTCTTTTTTTTTTCTCCATTCCATCATCATCACAATCACAATCTGGAGTATTCAGGTCCTGAATATTGTGTGGCCCTGCAGCACATGATTTATATACGTTTCCGAGTGTATTTATTGCTCGTAAAGCAAAGTTTCAATTCACTGTGATCATGTTTCCGTTTTCCAATATATGTAAATTTACAGTGGAATTAGTTATACCCACATACTGTACTTGCTTTGAAAACATCCCATGATGAAGTCTTATTTAATGGTATGTCTCCACCAGGTGGTAGAAATGGCTCAGTCAAATTGAGTCAAGTTCCACGTTTGTTTCAACCAGCAATACTCAAAATGTGCTCCAGCAACCAGCAAAGTTGCAACTAGACTCAAATGATTTACAGCTTTTTTGGGAATCCGCTTGTATTTACATAAAAACACTTATCAGTCCATACTTTTTTTCCTCCCAAATTCTACACTGTGACTGACTCACTTCATTTGTCTCAATTCGACTGTGCTTTGTGGGCCTTCCCTTTCTTTTGTACACCGGGTTCGTCGGCTGGTGAGGGGGGCCGGGGGACCTGAGACATCGGGCGAGTGGGGTTGGTCAGGGGCGGCAGGCGAGTGGTCTGAGGCTGGGGCTCGATCTTCCTGGGGGCTCTCAGCATCAAATAGAGGCGACCTTTTTTCACCACCGACGTGCTCACGTTTGGAAGTTTCTGGTCGGACGCCGTGGCCTCCTCCGGGGTCTCGGGGGAGAGGGCGTCGGAGAGGGATTCGTCCTGCTTGCCCGTCTCCTGGGACAGCTCCTGAGACCGAGACTTCACCCCGCGCGGGGTCTCGTTTTCCTCGCTCTCTCTGGTTGTGGATGCAGACTCGTTGTCACTCTCGCTGACGGCGCTTCGGGGCTCGTCTCGCCCCCTGACCGAACCCGGGGGCTCCTCTCGCTCTCTCATTCCCAATCGAGAGTCATTGTTTGCCTCGCCCGCCGTGAACGGGGTCTCCATCAGAACCTGTTTGTCAAAGTTATATTTGAGCACGTCGATATTGTGCCAAAAAGAACGGAAGACGACTTCCCAGTGAGCGTTGAGGCGCTCCAGTTCTTTTTTCAGTTCGGCATTGTGATATTCAAACTGCGCAAGCTCTGTTGCCATATTGTCCTGGTTGATGTTTGCCAGTTCTATGTCCCTCTTCAGAGATTCCTCCCTCATGGAGGCTTCTAGCTGCTGGGTTGACATCTCTTCCATCCTTTGACAAAGAATTTGATGCTCAGACCTCAGGTCCTCGATCAGCAGCTGGTCCTCCGTCTCCTTGTCTGCACGAGATTTGATTTCCACGTCAAGACTCTGCTGCAGAGCCACAACGTGCTCTCGAAAAGATTCATTCTCTTTGCTGACCACGATGAGCATCTCATTTTCTTCACTTAGGAGAAGGTTCTTCTGTTTTTCCGTCTGGAGCTCATCTATAATTTTCTCCTGATTGACTTGTGCTGTTTCTACTTCTTGCCTTAGCGATTCCTCCTTTACGGAGGAATCTTCCTGCAAGGTAGCCATTTGCTCAATCTTTTCGCGAAGGACTTCATTCTCCTTCTTCATTGTCTGCATCATCTGTCTGTTGGTTTCAACCTCTGACATCTTACCCTGAGGTGATTCGGATAGCTGACCGACTCCCCCCGACTCCCCCCGTTTACCAGCCTTACTCGGGCCTCGAATGCCCTCGAGTTCTTCATTTAGCAGAGCATTCTTCTCTCTCTCTGCCTCTAGCTCGGCTGCCAACTCCTCCTGCTTGATTTTTGCCTGTTGCAACTCCTCCATTTCGTTCCTAAAGAACTCCTCCCTCAAGGCGGGGTCTTTATGCAAGGCGGACATTTCCACCATCTTACCATGGAAGTCCTCCGCCTCTGTCTTTAATTTCTGGATCAGCTGCAGGTCATCGTCTTTGTCTGCAGAGACCTTGCCTTTTGAGTCAAGCTTCTGAAAACTCTGAGACTGTTCTCCACCAGGTCCACCAGATCCACCGAATCCACCTGGTCCACCAGATCCACCTGGTCCACCAGATCCACTCGGCCCACCAGATCCACCTGGCCCAGCAGATACACCCGGCCCACTAGATCCGCCAGCTCCAACAGCTCCACCAGCTCCACCATATCCACCATATCCACCATATCCACCATGTCCACCAGATCCACCAGATCCACCAGGTCCACCAGGTCCACCAGATCCACCAGATCCACCAGGTCCACCAGATCTCGTGGACCCAGACAATCCAACAAATCCAACAGACTTGCCGCCCAGTTTTGCACTATGACCCGGCCCATGGATTCGCTCAAGTTCTTCACTTAAAACAGCATTCTTCTCCTTTTCCACCTGGAGATCAGCTGTCAATTTTTCTTGCCTGTTCTGAGCCAATTTCAGCTCTGCTACTTTTGTCTGTAGGATTTCTTCCTTCCTAGAGGCTTCTCTCTGGAGGGCAGCCATCTCTGCCATCTTTTGACGGAGGACCTCCTTCTCAGTTCTCAGGATAGAAATCAGTTGCTGGTCCTCCTCATGAGACCTCATTTCCATCTCAATCCTCTGCTTCAGAGTCTCATTTGGCTGTCCAGTACTTTCAGTTAGTTTACCGACCGGATGGGGAAATCTGAGCTTTTGAGGGTCACTTGACGGTCCTCCATGTTCAGGTAGTTTACCAAGCAGGTTGGAAAGTCGCGGCCTCTGAGCCTCACCTTGCTGTCCACCAGATTCGGGCAGTTTACTGAGAGGGTGGGACGCTCGGAGCCGCTGAGTCTCACTTGGCTGTCCACCAGATTCAGGCATTTTACTGATCGGATGGGAAATCCGTTGCCTTTGAACCTCACTTGGTTGTCCAACAGAATCAGACAGTTTACCGACCGGGTTGGGGATCCGTTGCTTCTGCAGTTCTTCATTTAGAAGTGTGTTTCTCTCCTTTTCTGCCTGGAGCTCCAATTTCAAGTCCTCTGATTTTTTCCTAAGAGATTTTTCAGTTATGGTTGCGTCTCTCTGGGTGGCTGCCATCTCAGAGAGCTTTTGACGAAGGATTTCCCGCTCAGTCCTCAATGTCTGGATCAGTTGCTGCTCCTCTGTGTCTTCATCCTCCTGATCTTTGACTTTATCCTTCTGCTTGACCGAGCCTCTCATGTTACTGATAAGATTGTGATAATATTGGTGGTATAAGACCTCTGCATCTTTATATTTCTGTAACCTCATGAGCTCATTTCTTGCTTCCCCCAGTTTCTTAATGTAGAACTCCTTGAGTTGTATCTGATAGGCCAACTGCTTTCTTATTTCATCTGACTCTTTTTCAAGTTGCATTCTGCAATTTCTTTCCCTGCGGTTCTTGGACCGCTCTCTGGCCAGTAGTTGACTCATCTTCTGAACCTCATAATGAAACTCGTCCCGCTCTGTCACAACCTTCTGCATCGCTCTGTCTGGCACCTGCTGCTCTGTGGCCCACTGTGCGTCCATCTTGTCAGCGAAGCCAGCCAGGGGTTTGTCAGGAGACTCTGACCCGCTATCAGGAAACTCAAACCTTGTGGGGTCCTCATCTCTGAGACTCACATCAGAGTCCTTTATTTGCACAATTTTTTTCGATTGGCAGGGATACCTTGAGCTTGCACTGCAGCTGGTGCCCAACAGTGCAGTTTGTCTCTGAAGACCAGATGTGGACTGCCTGAGTTGTCGGTTTCCGGAATCTCTCGGCATTTTCTCACAGTCTCAAGACTTGTTGGATTTGAAATTACTTGCTTGATTAACTTCTAATCATTCAAATCCCTTGACATTTCTGCTCCTTTTTTGCAATCTAGGGCTCATAAGTTCATGTAGCATCAAGAATTCAGGCTTTGATTGCTTAAAGTCAGATAAGTAATTCCCCAGCCCCCCCCATTCATTTTAATCAACATAATACGCATTAAAGACACAAGATATGACTTTAATGTGTTCACCAGGAATATAAAATGGCATTGCACATTTCTTGCCAACGACTCATGTATGAATTCATCACACATGCATACTATTTCCGTCGCTAATTAATATAGTCAGTTTCTGTACAAATATTTTGGGGTCTATTCATACATTTTTTGTGATGGAAATAGTATGGCATGGGTGACAACAGCTATAGTTTGTTCATATCTCATCACATTGTTTGAATATGAATGTTTTTTTGGGGGGGGGGGTGTCACCCTGTTGGCTTTCAAATCATGTTTCTGGCTTCAATAGTTGAGGATTAGCTGGCCTTTGGAAAGAAAAACGTATTGCCAAATTAAAAATTGGGGTAGGGACAACAATATTTCAATTGTCTGCAGTAATAAAGATTAACGCCTCTTAAGAAACGCTGCCTATGCGCAATGTGCCATTCCTGTTGAAACAAGATGCCGACAAACCTAATACTCTACATTGATACTTTATTTCTATCAGATTTGCCAATTGAAACACCCTCCTTCAATTGGCCAAAGAAATTTGGGAACATATGATCAAAAAAGCAGCACCTTGTCACATAATCTGTCTTTATTGGCTTCTCATTGCATTTCAAATTTAATCCAAAAACTCATTATCATCTAAGACATTTTAGATTTAGTTATTCAGCTCCTGGTTGATTGATAGACCTCAAACCCACTTATGGTCTCTCGCTTAACAATTGTTGCTTGGTAACAAGTACATCAGAGTTACTTTGTGTGACCCTTCTAGCATCAGCGGCGCTAGGCATCAAAGCTAGTGGTTACTAAGCAACCATTGCACAACAACTGTTGCTAGACAATTATTGTAAAGTATCTGTTCCGAGCAACCAAACTCAGCTCTGCACTCGCAGGTTGCAGGAGGCAGATTCAATGCAAGAATAATTATTATTCTAGTGTTGCTAAAGATAATATTCCAAAATTAAAATGTTAAGCATTTTGGGAAAACTCTGGATTGTCACATGGTGCTAACATCTTTCCTTATTTACTACTAATATTTAGAATTTTCAAAGCTACTTAAGTGGTCAAAGGCCTGTGATTTGCTTCCAGTAAATAGCTTTACATTTGACTTTACTTTATATATTGAACATATTCAAATTGTCTTGTAGATGCTGACGGTCCGTACAGCCCCTGGTTCAAATTCAAGTAATTACAAATGGACAAATAAAAAGTTTCCTTAAAACTTCAGAATATAATCATTTTGGAGCATATATTAGCAAAAATGAGTAATGAGAGTTCACTAGTATAGAATAAAATCCAGCAATGGCTTACACTTTTCTTTTCACATTCAGTAAAAGGTGTTGGGTTTACCATTGTTGTCTTTCACAGTGGCTCTTATGCAAGAAAATGGTAATGGTCATCAAAATGGAGGGGCCAAACAAAATTCCAAAAATCAAGCCAATGTTGAGAGGAAGCTCGTTGCTTGACGACAAACACCAACCAAGACCAAATGGACTCACAAGACTCCATTAAAGTACAGTTTATTTAGTCATTTTAATAACATCTATACAGCACAAAATTACAAAGTGCTACCATCATAGAATAAAAAACAGAATAGAACATAAAATATTTAAGGTATGAAAGTATGGACAAAGCAGAAAGTAAAACATAAGACGATGAAATACCCAAAAAGTATTTAAAAAAATAAAGGACTTGTATTGAAGACTTCGTCAACTTGAATGTCTATGACTGCGATTAAATCTGCAATTAAATTTAAGATGCGGTGACTGTACAGACATTGATATATTGTTTGTTTTCTCTTCCTGCTGCCCAGTCATTGGCGGGTTTTCCAGTATGTGTTGTTTATGTGCGTTGGCCGCTCCGTCTCCTGTTGGTTGGCCTCGTTGAGTGTTGCACGCTTCAACCTTACTCACTGTAACGGGAAAACACGTTTTAAGAAAGTTGACTCTGCTGACATTGAATGCCACCACAGACGGCAGATCTTACTCCTGTCTGCTTGAGCTCCAGTGGCCGTGCATCTACGTGGAGCTTCAGCGCTTTGCATTGGACATTGCAAGGTGCCACACAGCTCGGCTGAAACATAGGCAGCATCGGATTGTCCATCCTACCCGGGGTCTGGAGCCAGCAGTGCTGGGTGTCCAACAGGGCCACTTATGCCACTGGATTCCACAAGTTGATTCCACTGGAAGATGGCTTTTCAGTGGCTTCAAGTCCATTATGACACAACCCAGGCAGCAAGGACGGGGCAGCATCCCACTCATCTTCATCCCTGGCAGGTCACTTCCTGCTCCAGCCAGTCCTGCCCGTCCCATTCTAATGCTCACATTTAAATTGTCAGTGAATGACAACTTTGATATTCTAGATCTTGGTTGTTGTACTGTGTCATTCTCTTTCCCAATGTGCAGGAAAGAGTTTGTTTTGGTTTTTTTAAATGAATACACCTGTGAAAATCGTACAGCGTATTTAAAGTTGGAGTGACATATGTTGCTGCGCAGGATTTGGTGTATTTCTTTGTTCATTTCTATTGCAAAAGTGCAAATTTTAAAATGCATTGCAAAAACCAAATCATGTGCAATTATGGGCTCTAGGAGCTACTATTTAGAATGTATCTTCTGCTTTCTGTTAGCATGGATGTCAAATAATCTCAAGTCAACTCAGTAAATTAGAATAGCTTTATTGGGGATTTGGTTGTTTTTAAACACTATATACTTTTAAATTGTGAGCTTTGACCTATTTACATTTTTCTCTTTGAAGGGGGCTGAGGGAGGTGAGGCAGGACATGGGCGGAGGTAGAATTCTGGATGGGTGGGAAGCGAGTTGACTGTGGGGATTGATCAGTCTTCTTAGGGTTTTTCAACATCACACAGATGTGGCCGGGTCTCACCACTCTGGCCCTGACTTTGGGGAGTTTCTGCTCGGACACTGCAGCCTCCACGGGAGGTTCTTCAATGAGGAGCTCCTCTGGCTTACACGACTCCTCTGATTGCTCTTGCAGAGAATTTGCTATTAATCTGCAGGGAGGCTCATAGTCCTCTCTCTCAGTGTCCATGTCCAGGTTGAGTGAGATCGGGGAGCTGAGCTGCGTCTTCAGGCCCTCCACTTCTCTCCACAGAGACATGCGGAGCGCCTGCTGCTGAGCTTTGATCCTCTCCAGCTCCTCATTGAGAAGGGCCGTCTCCTTCTCCGCTTGGAGCTCGGCCGAAACTTTCTTGTGACTCATGTGCGCCATTCTGAACTCCTCCATTTCTTTCCGCCGGGATTCCTCCTTCATGGAGGTGTCTTTCTGCATGGCAGCCATTTTTGCCATCTTTTGACGGAGGGCTTCATGCTCGGCCCTCAGAGTTTGAATCAGACTCTCATCCTTTTTCAATTTTTCCTCTTGAGTTTTTGGCAGTTTGTCCTTCTTATGCTTGACAGTGCCCCTCATGTTGCAAATAAAATTGTGATAATACTGATGGTAGAGGAATTCAGCGTCCTTGTATTTTTGTAGCCTCATGAGCTCATTCCTCGCCTCCGCTAGTTTCTTAATGTAGAACTGCTTGAGGTGTATCTGGTACGCAAGCCGCTTTTTTGTTTCTTCCAACTCTTTTTCCAATTGCATCCTTTCATTTCTCTCACTGCGATTCTTGGACCTCTCTTTAGCCAACAAGTGAGTCATCCTTTGAACCTCATTAAGAAACTCATCACGCTCCCGCACGACCTTCTGCAGTGTCCTTTCTGGCGCCGGCTGCTCTATGGTCGGTGTTTTCTCTGGCCTTTCAGTCAGGCTGGATAAAGGTTTGTTAAGAAACTCGGGCTGTCGTTCTTGTCGGTCAAATTTGATGGGGAAGTCATCATTGAGATTCTCAGCACTTCGAAGTGGAATCTTAACTTCGCGGTCTCTCACCGACATGGTTTTCTTTGGCTGGCTGGGACGTCGTGAAGTTGCATTGGTTACCAGGGGTGCAGCTGGCCTCGGAAGGCCAGCCGTAGTCTGCCTGACTTGTCTGCCTCTGTTGTCTCTGTGCATTTTGTCTTTCACCGTCACATCACTAGTTGGATTGAAAATGATTACCCTGAAATGCTATTTATTATTGAAATCCCTTGAGATTTTTACAGCTTTTTCTCATCAAGGCCTCGGGATCTCATGAAGCACGACGACTCAGGCTTTGATCGTTTGCGTTAATATATTCTATTTGTTCTGGTTTTCTTCTCCTTGTGTTTTAAACTACGCTTCAAATAGCCATCAAAGCCATTGGATACGGCTTTTATATGTTCATTTAGTCGTTAGGAAACAATTATGTGAATGTTTCTCAATCAAGAACCATCTAAACATTGTCCGTGTTCTTGGTGTGCTATAAGCAGTGCTTAGATATCTTCAACCTTGATTAAAGCAAAACCTTTCAATCAGCTCATCCATTCTTTTGTACCCATCATCCCACTGAGTAATGCAATTGTGTTGCTTCAGAATCGTGGATATTGTTGTGGTTTAATATCAACACGATACACCAACATTTCTCATTCATGAGTTGCTTTGTTTGTATAAAAAAATGTTAGTTTGGGTGATTTTTTTTTTTTTTTTTTTTTTTTTCAAATCTGGGAGTGTTACACCACTTGCCCCAAGACTGCATTTCTGTATCCCGCTGCAGAAATGCAGAAATGCAATCCAGTGCACGCAAGTTAATGTGACCAGTAAAATATCTTAAAATAATTTGAAAGTGTAAACTGTTTGGTGTGTATCAGTGATTGTGGCTGATTTAGGTAACCATGGTGACAGATATGTGGTCCTCCCGAAGATTAAACTACTATAATCTACTCAGAAACTAAGCTAATTGAGAGACGACCACAATGAAAGCGCTCCTTTTTGACAAATGAAAACCTGCCTGATTTGCACCTACATAGAGACCATTGCTTGGCAACAAATAGATATCAAAGACCCTGAAAATTGGGCTTCTGAGACCGAGAAAACTATATTCGTGCAAAGTAGTGGACATTCATGTCTTTGTTTCACACCTTTTTTGTCTGTGGAAAGTATGTTATTGGGTAGAGTAGTGCACGCACATCCACTGTGTGTCCAGGTGCTAAAAAAAAAAGCAAAATGGATGAAAGCGACCAAAAAGTAGATCTTCAATTGATCTCAATATTATTATTATTATCTATTGAGATCAAAACTTTGACCTATCCATTAAATCTTTTGCGAGCATTTAGCACTGTGCAAATGTATGTTATTACCAACGTGGCATATCAAGTGCACATTAACTTCACAGAATTTACCCATCTAAAGTTTTTCTACAACGGTTTAAAAAAGATATAGATTTAAACTGCTCTTTCTGTGGAGGAAACTCTGAAGACATTTTTCATTTGTTTTGGTCTTGCCCTTTCTCAACCAAATTATGGGAAGATATTTGTAACCTGATTTGTTTTTCGATTTAACCTCTTTTTTTTTTCTTTGAACATGTATTGTTTGGCTTCACTAGCATTCCATCTTCTAAAGAAAAACAACACTACGTCATCAATCTTATTCTACAATTAGCCAAGTGGCACATTCATAAATGTCGATATACTAATTAAAAAACACTTTTCTCTTATTTTTGAAGATGAAGCCAAGCAATACATTAAGTCTCTTAAAAACCCCATGAACATGAAAGCTGTAAAAACTTTGTTTTTGTTTGAATGATTGTCTCTGCACTATATTGTTTGTATTGAAACCCCCCTGTTGCTGTGTTGATTAGTTTTGCACCACGTGATTTAATAAAGTTTCTTTATAATAAAAAAACAAAAACAAAAAAAGTGCACATGAAGTATTCGCCCTCCGGTCCAGGAGGAGGTGCTATAGAGCGACGGCAGCGGCGTTCCCGCGCCGCCATTAAAACCACCGAAGAAGAAAGAGCAGCACTCGGCAACAAGCGCCTTCCGTCCGTTTGAACATTGTTGAGTGCAACTGCAGCAAGTTTCTCCTCTGCCGGCGTCGTGGTTCGAGCAGGATGGGTCCCGTAGAGGTAAGCTTCGACGCTTTTACACGGAAGGAACCCGGAAGTGTTCCGAGTCGGGGTGTGTTTGGGTCGCTCCCGTCAGTGAAGGCTAGCAACGTTAGCATCACATACCTTTGAATGGTCCTCGCCGGGGCAGCTGCCCTCTGAGGGGGCAAGAGGTCGTTTCCCGCAGTTCCTCGTGTTGTTGTTGTTGTTGTTGTTGTTGTCACCAGATTTGCAAACATAAACAGCTGTTCGGGTTGGATGACGAATGAATGAGCTGAGATCACTGTGATGGTTGTTAGGTTTCAACCCACATTCAACGTGTCTGTTGATTCACATCCACACTTTCCACAGAATCATCATTTATTTTTAAGCAAAGAATCAACGTTCACAACGCTGGGGATCATTTATTAACTCATTTAGTTATTATATTATTTTTTATAAATATTGCAGTGTCGCTTCCCATGACAGTAAGTCAGGGGTCGGGGACTTTTTTGGCTGAGAGAGCCATGAAAGCCACATATTGTAAAATAAAACTGTGAGAGCCATATAATATTTTTTAACACTGAATACAACTAAATGCATGCTTTTTTTTTTGAAGTAAGACCAACAATTTTAGAGTATAATAAGTCTCTAAATGTATTCTTTATATTATAAGGAATACATTTAGAGACCGTGCTGAAATGTCTGATATTCTTCATCTTTTTTCCTTTTCTCCATCTTCTTCATCAAAAGGCTTTGCTCTGCATAAAATAGCCAGCTGACTTTTGTGATTAAATGGAGGAAAGTTTAGTTCTCGACCTCACGACTCCTGTAGTTCTACTGCATTATCCAATAAACATAGAGTTTTGGTGTCGGACCCTCCTGGACCCCAAAGGTCAGCTGGGATTGGCTCCAGACACCTGCAACCCTGAACAGCAGCGGTAGAAAATGGATGGACGGATTCAAATGCATGAGAATAATTTATATTTTGAACGTTAATTTTAACACTGTGATTTCTGTAATGTTTTACTTTAAAAAAATGTAAATAATTATTCATTACTTATCGTGTTAAGAAATGTCAGCTGAGACTTATCTGCGAGCCGGATGCAGCCACCAAAAGAGCCACATCTGGCTCGCGAGCCATAGGTTCCCGACCCCTGCAATAAATGTTCTGCTACAAGTTCTGCTCGACACCAAAGGTTAAAAAGATTTTAACCATTTGTTGCTGAGATGCTGAACAATTCCAACTTTTTTTTTTTTAATTCAGTGATTTTATTTTATTTTAATTGTTAATGGCTTTTACTGTTTCTTTGTGTGCAGCTCCTCCACATGTCCGTATTCTCTCAGAGTTTCTCCCCCTGCGGTCGTTTCCTTGCAGCTGGAAATAACTACGGTGACATCGCCATCTTCAGGTGAGAATCAAGTCCACAAAGTTAACTGTTGATGTTTTATCAATGTGAAGATGATGTTGATGGTCAATGACGGTGTGGTGCTTGTTACAGCTTGTCTGCAGCTCTGAGTCCAGAAGCCTCCGCACTGAGTCAGAAACCCATTTTAACTTTCACAGGCAAGTTTCTTTAATTTCTTTATGCAATCATGCAACATTTTTGTCTCGTTAGAATCTTTGAGCAGGTGATGAGCAAGATAAAAAACCCTTTTTTCCTGCCAGTGATTCAGCCATTTAATCAGTTTCCTTCACTGCAACAGTCTGGAAATCGGTGTCATTTAGTGTTGCATGTAATTTTGGAACCACCAGTGTTCACTGATATGTGCTGGTGAAAAATAGCAATGTATCATTTTTTGATTCGTATCATATTATTTTATTGTACATACTGCAGCACTAGCTTTCCAAAAGAAAGCAAAGTCCCAAGAAAATCGGATTAGATTTCCACCTAATCAGTCCAAACGCTGCATCTGTCCTCCCCTGCAGCTCATGAAGGACCAGTCTTCTCTCTTCTGTCCACCGACTCCCAGCTGCTGAGTGCTGGAAACGGAGAGATCAGTGCCTGGAACTGGACCGAACTCATCAAGAAGGTAACAGCCCATTCAAACAGACCACGATGACCTGTCAGACTCGCTGTGATTCGTCTGATGTTTGACTTTTAATTTCCCCACAGAACGTCAAAGCTGTATGGACAAAGAGACCAAACTACAAGTGAGGAACTGTTTGTTTGAACTGCGTGATCAGGTAATTTGCAGTCTTCAGATGTCTCATGGTGTGTTTGTTCAGGTCCAGTCTGGAGATCCCAGAGATCAACTCGATGATCATCAACTCCAAAGTGAGTTTACACAAACAGTTGTTTTATAAACTCCCCTTATCCTCCAAGAGAAAATTTAGTTAGGCATTCATTAGTTCTTTTTTTAACCATTCGATAAACAGCTTTAAGTCTTGGGTCAACTGCTGAAATCTTCCAGTCAGAAAAGAAGTTGGTGTTTGATGAAAGCACGAGAGGATCTGAGAATCTGTTTGTTCCGTAGACTCCCATTTTTGTGTCTGTGTTTCTCTTTGCATCAGGATAACAGTCTTGTTGTCGGTGGAGGCGACAACAACATCCACATCCTCGACCTGGAACACGGAGTCTTCAAGGTCCGTCAGGAAATCTTGAAATTTATGGAACTTTTAAGTCACTCTAAAGAGGAAATGCTTCTAGAAATTGTATATTTTTTTTGTATTTTTATGAAAATGTTTCCCAGTGAAAAATGGGTGGATGCCCTCTTAAGATGGGAGCAGGGCAGATTTCGGTTTGTTTGACTGTCTGCTGCTGTCTCCTCAGTCAGTCCTCCAGGGACACACAGACTACGTTCACTGCCTGAGTGTGAGGGAGCGGGAGGCAGAGATCTTGTCGGGGGGAGAGGACGGAGCAGTCAGGATGTGGGGTGAGTCACGGGGCGGCCGCGTAGGTCGATAGCAGAATATGACTCTTGAATAAATAATTGCGTCCTGTGTCCAGACAGCAGGACGGGCCAGTGTGTCCACTGCATCGAGTTGTACAAGTATGAGGTGAGAGGTTCAGCAACTGAACAGTTTTAACAATCAAAGCTTCTCTCCGGTTTCTGTGAGATTATCGTCCTGTCGGCTTTATTCAAGCACTAGAGGAGATGAGCTGACTGTGTGCTGTTCGTCCCTCAGACCTGCGCTCGACCTCAGTACGGAAAATGGATCAGCTGTTTGACCACCGACTCTGACTGGATGGTAAGAAAAGACAAAAAAACAAACCGTTCAAGTCCTCTTGGGTGGGGGGGGGTTCAAGAGTCCACAATTCCAAGGCTTACATGAGAGAACCAGAATCAAGTTATCATGTCTGTTGACAATGAGAAAAAACAAAACAATACATCAAGATTGGTTCACACATTAAACAACAAGGGAATAGTCATGATATTATAAACAAGCAAATAAATGAGTGGAGAAAAAAACATCAAATACTGTAGACTGCTGGCCGGTGACTGCATCACCAGTGCAATGATTCCCCCCCAAAAAAGCACATTTTGTTTTCACCTTGCAGCTGTGTGGTGGGGGTCCTTCTATGTCTCTGTGGCATCTCCGCTCCCTGTCTCCTACCTCCGTCTTTCCGCTGACCGGTTGCCAGAGGCAAGCCAGCTTCTACCAGGACATGGTGAGCCAACTTCCAGACACTTCCAAATAAAAAAAAATTAAGCTGTGCTAAATTCAGACTAACAAGCACCATTCTGAAGGTTTCAGTTTAGTTCCAGGTGTGTAGAAGGGACTACGCAACATTGTGTCATTGATTGCCCCACAAATATCTGGCTTTAATGGGGGGAAAAATAGCTGTTTGAATATACTGTGCGTCTCTGAAAATGTTGGTGTCTCTGGTTACAGATTCTGGCGGTCGGAGAAGGTCCCTTTGTCTCTCACTGTCTGCTAGGGGGGGAGGTGAAAGCTCAGATTCCATGTACGCCACACAGCCTCAACACACTGCAGCTTAACACCAACAGCACCGAACACCGGGTGAGTCAGTGAACACACCATAACCTGCTCATTCAGTGTTTTTTAGTTTGTTTAGTCTTTTGAATCGAAGGACGCTGCAGACATCTTTATATCCTTTGTGTATATATTTCTATATAAAGATGTCTGCAGCGTCCTTCAGCACTTTTTCGTAGAAGTAAATATGCATTTTGTTTTTGTAGGTGTTGACGGTGGGAGGCAGTAGCAATCACATCGACGTGTTTACCAACATGTCCTACAGAGCCTTTTCACTGAGCTTTTGACACACACACACACACACATCTGTACACTTGTCTTTGGTACTAAACTGAAGTTCTAAAATAGCTGTGTACACACACACACACTGTTCATTTCTATAAACTTGTTATCAAGTTGTTATACATGTCAAAGCTTTTGTACCACTTTCTCATAATAAAAACGAATGAAAATGTTTTGTAAACATTTGGTTGCGTGTTGTCAATGTGGTCAGAGATAAAAGTTTAAATAGAAAGTTGTTTATTTTTTTATTTATGATGGCAAAAAAACACATTTACATGTCGAAACCTGTGTAGTTTTTCCTCCCGTTTTTATTGAATCATACGGTCACTCCTGAGTGGTGATGACAACTCCAACAGAAACAGCCTGTGAGGTCCACAAGAATCAAACAAACAAAAAATAAAAGATGCGTGTGGAGAGAATAATTTACATCAGTCAGTGACTGTTTCTGCCTCTGCCCAAGTAACATATTGGACTTACATGTTATAATGATTTAAAACTGGAGGGATAAGTAGGATATCGCCAGCAGAATTGTCGATGTAAACGTGCAATGCTGCAGCAGACAGCTGTAGGCCGTAGGCGGGGCCTCAGGCCGCAGACAGACAGGCCTCAGGCCGCAGACAGACAGGCCTGGCGGACGCTCTGAGCCCAGGTGTTGAGCAGCTCTGTCACCGAGTGCTTGTCTGGCAGCTGCAGCAGTTTGGACGTCATGTTCTTGTGGACCGTCTGCAGGAAGCTGTTTGCGCCTGACGGGCACAGACAGGAAGTTCATGTCAGCTCGTTTTGCCCCTTGCTTCCGAGCATACATTTCTTTACAGCATGTATTTTCTTTTGGTGTCAACGAGACCAATGTGAACATATGACTGACCGTATTGTTCACCGTCGTCTGCCCAGAAAGGACTTTGATCTGGGTAATCGGCAGGAACGCTGAGTTGCAGAGGAGGAACACTGGGAAGGTTTTTATCATCTGAGAACACAAAAGCAGTGACAGTTAAATGGCTCCTTGTGCTACATCTGTGGTCCAGGTAGCAACGGTGCAGAGATTCTTGTGGTTGGAAACCCTCCCAGCAGTCACGCTCGGGTCGTTCCGCCTCACCTAGCTTGCAGACGAGGTGTACTGTGCCGTTGTTGCTGCAGTACGCAGGATCCAGGTTGACCAGGAACTTGACGTCGAGGCGAGCCACCTCCCCCTGCAGGATGTTAGGGATGGTTTGTCGCTCATCCTCCTCGTGTTTCCTCTTCCGACCTGAAATGTTGGGGCCGCTGAGGGACAGACAAGAACTAATACTCATTATGCATCTCTTAAAGGGATAGATTTTTATGACATGAGGTTGTATGACATCCACACAATCAGTCTTGTGCATCAGCAATGACTTTTCCCCCACTGCGTCCCGTGTGCGTAGTTCCGGCCCGGTTTCGGTGTTGCTGAAAGTAGTTCCGGCTAGATGCTGAGATCACAGGGATCGAGCGTTTTGCTCCAAAAAACAATATGCGTTCTAAAGACTACGCGCACCATCATCAGCTGTTTCATGGCGGAAGGAGACTGCTGCGACGGATCTTCTCTCGCATTGCAGCGGTCTCCTTCCGCCTCCGTCCTCCTTAAGCTGATGGAAGGGTGGAACTACTTTCAGCAACACAGAAACTGGGCTAGAACTTCCGCTCACAGGACGGAGTAGAGGAAAAGTCACTGCTGATGAATGACACTGATGGTGAGGATGTCACACAACTTCATGTCAAAAAATCCCAACGGCGTTCCCTGAAAAAACCAAGACGCGGGGCCAGACGTACGTGATGGGCGGCCCGTGGATGGCGGTCATTGCCGGGGCGAAGGTGCGGTACAGCGAGTGGTTGAAGACCGGCGAGCGGATGTTGGCCATGACGGTGTCCAGCAACGGTTGACACAGATACTGCTGCTTGGTGGCCACTGGCGGAGGGGGAGGGGTCGGCTGCAGAGACGGGGACAAACATAAAGTAAAATGGGAAACAAACAGAGAGGGTAGCGCTCCACCGCCAGAGCTCTCACCACAGCCATGTCGTTCTTCAGCTTCTCCAGAGCGATCTCACACTTCTGCAGCGTCTTCAGAGGACACCTGCACGTCAGATTACAGAGAAGCGGCTGGTGAGCGAATAAACCATCTGCTTCAACTCTTCACATTCGTCATGCACACACCAATCAAAATACTGATTCTGAGGGACACAGACAGGCACCTTCTATTGTCTGAACAAGGAGTCGAAAGCTGTTGTTACCTGTTGCTTGGATCCGTCAGGATGTTCAGCAGACTCTTCATCTTACTCAGGTCCTTCTTTCTGTCTGTTAAAAACAAACCAGAAGGAACACAAACGCTGAGCACTCAAGACAGGAATAATCCAACATTTTGTGTTGCAAACGCAATCAACTGATATGATTTGCATGTAACAGTAAGCGACGTAGCAGCACGCAGCAACCCTGGAACACATGCTGCTTTTACTGTCATTCGGAATGCAAAGCAGGAACTGGAACAGAAACTGCACATGAAGGCAATCATCCCGTGTGAAAACCGAAAGCGTAACGCAAACAATGGAAAAAATTTAATTACATTCAGGAAATCTGTCGGATCATATTCTCAGTGGCCGCACCTTCATTTTTGTCAATTTTGTTGATCATCCTGCGCAGAGGTTCGATGTACTTGGAAAGCTGCTTAAGCTTCTCCATGTACTGCTGGTCCTCCGAGGATGTGGCACCGGCCGGACTCATCACTGAACTCGGGTTACCTGCAACACAAGTGTCACTGTTTTCACTGGACCTTACAACAACAAGATCAACAACATCCTCCTCATCATCATCATCCTCATCCTCCTCCAGAGTGTTACACTGAGACCCCGTTAAAAAACAGAAACTAAGGTGCCAATAGAAAACTGTTTTTTTTAATGGTTGTTTGTGTGACGGTACCTGGTGTGTTCAGTGGGCTGGGGGAAGGGACTCCATAGTTCTGTGGCGTTCTGGCAGTGGCCGGGCTCTGCGATGGCTGAGGCGATGGGCTTGGTTGGAAGCCCCCCGGAGACGGAGTGGGGCCAGAGCTGCGCACAGTAAGCAGGAAACATGTATGAAACGTGTACACACACACACACACACACAGAAAGTGTGACCTCAAATTCCTGGTGGGCTTCACGTGCAGACACATGTGGTACCTGGCTGAATTGGGCTGCGACGTGGGAGGCTGCGGAGACGGTTGGGGAGGAGGGGGCATCGGCTGCGGGGTCTGGACCTGCACCGGCGAGGGCGACGACATCATGGAATGCTGCTGCTGCCCCTGTGCCGGAAGCAGCAGAACAAGCCGAGGCCAATGAGGGACGGAGGAGCTGGATGAAGCGGGAACACGGGGGTCGGATCGGGTTGGGTTAGAGGTCGTACCTGCTGAGGCAATGGCTGCACTCCCGCTGCAACGTTTTGGGGAGCTATTGAAGGGTTGAGGGCGGGTCGGGGCAACCGGGCAGTAAGCTGCATCCCTGGACGAACCAGCTATAGATGGAGCAAGGCAACGGGCAAAAGGGTAAAGGAGAACAGACAACAGTGCAGCAGCATTACTATGACAACCAATGTGATACTCTCAACTGTTCTGCTGGTTGAAACTTCACACTAAGATCCCTCCTGACTGTCAGTTACTGATAAGAAGCGGTATAATGCAAACTTTTCAGTGCACGTGTCACTGCAACACGACGCAAGAGAATGAAAGTGCACACAATGTGAATGTTAATGACCCTAACCCTTGCTTTACAACAAGTAAAAGTTGACCTTAAGCTCAATAGTTTTGGAATAATAAAGAATCGGAAACATTTTTCACACAAGTACCGTTGTGGTTACACACTATCAAACCCCCTGTAAACCCAACCAGAAAACACAGTCTGCAGCATGTCGCCTCAATGTGAAAAGACTTCATTTGATTGGACGGGTCATTACTTTCACATGAGCAGTTCATCCAATAAAAAGACAGATCTGATTTTTACTTTATCACTAGACCAGATGCTGCTCTTAGTATATTAATGCTGACTGATTTTTATCTTGTTTATTTCATACGATTTAGTTACTGTGCATTTATACTAACAGTGTGTGAGCCGGCAGTGGCTGATGTCTCACCTGTCCGGGCATGGCGCCGGCCACGTTGAGCTGGGCATGTGCTGCAGCCTGCTGAGCTGCTTGCTGCGCCTGCTGAACCTGCTGCTGCTGCAAGGCTGCCCGGGCCTGAACACACACACACACACACACACAAAAAATCATCATGCAAGCGGAAGTGTGGTTGAAGCTGGACTACGAGGATCACATATCCATGTCGGACTGTTTGCCGTTTTCAGCTGAAGGTGATGTAAACAGGATTCTTACAAGCAATGAAGAGCTTGGCAGTCCGGTGAGTCTCACCTGGTAAGCCTGGATCTTCAGCTGGTGCTGCTGCTGCTGCTGATTGAGCGAGTTGATGGGGACGTGCTGGGCCGACGCCATCGGCCCAGCCAGAGACTGAGGCACCATGCCGGCCTGCTGCTGCGAGTGTGGAGGCATCTGACCTGGCTGAGCCTGAACCTGCTGCTGCTGCTGTTGAACCATGTGCTGAATGGACTGGGCCTGGGCCTGAACCTGGGCTTGAGCTTGAGCTTGAGCCTGCGCCTGCGCCTGAGCCTGGGCTTGAGCTTGGGCTTGAGCTTGTGCTTGAGCCTGTGCTTGAGCCTGAGCCTGAGCCTGGGCCTGAGCCTGGGCTTGTGCCTGTGCCTGAGCTTGAGCCTGAGCTTGAGCCTGAGCCTGAGCCTGAGCTTGAGCCTGAGCTTGAGCCTGAGCTTGAGCCTGAGCCTGAGCTTGAGCTTGAGCCTGTGCCTGCGCCTGGGCTTGTGCCTGGGCTTGGGCTTGAGCCTGTGCCTGGGCTTGAGCCTGGGCCTGGGCATGCTGCTGCTGGAGCTGGAGATGCACCAACTGCTGCTGTTGCTGCTGTATCCTCGACTGGTGCATCTGGAAACAGATGAAGCATATCGAATCAGCACCTTCATCAGGGTAAGCAGCATAAAGGAGGGTGTTCACTAAATGTACTTGTGGTCGAGGGGGGGTTCAGCATGGCATGAGACAAACAGGTTCACTAATAAACCGGTCAAAGTAAGATGTATCAAACGCTCCAGTCATTACCAATGAAACTCAGAGGAAGTACCTCTGGTCTACATGTTCTGTGCACAAATGATCAGGTTAACTATTTCCAAACAATGGAAATTCTGATTTAATGTTACTTGGGTGGGTAATAATTCACCTGGGTACAGCCTATGTGTGAGAGAGTGAATATGACAGTGTAATTACCTGATTCTGCTGTTGGTTCTGTGCCTGCTGCTGGTTCTGGTGCTGCTGCTGCATCTGTTGGTTCTGGTGGTGTTGCATCTGCTGCTGCTGTTGTACTCTCAGCTGCTGCTGAAACTGTTGCTGCTGCAGGGCATTCTGCTGCTGCCCCGCATGCTGGAACTGCTGGAACTGGATGGGCTGCGGCTGCTGTTGCTGCTGCACTATCTGCTGCATGGGCATCTGGCCTGGACCCCCTACTGCAAAGAAGGTGGAAGTGGTGTCCAGACTGATCTACAGAGCAGCTTTCATTTGAGAGGTCTGGAGTCTCAAACACCCAACATGCCAAAGCGGACACTGAAAGTAATAGCAGATCTGACATGTACACTTTAGATGTGGCCAGCATCCACTGAGCGGTCTGAAGAGGAGGTGCATTAAGAGCTTGCGCACACACACGCACACCACACGGAGGAAACACACTCACTGGCTTGTGGGTTCCCAGCCACCCCTGCCATGGCATGCTGGCCTATCTGCATCTGCCCCATGGCCCCCATGCCACCCACAGGAGCACCGGTGGGGCGAGACCCCATGCCAATGGTGCCCGGGCCCCCTCCAACCCCTGTCAGGTTAGTCAGGGCATTCATGGGATCTAGCAGAAGGGTAAACAACAGACAATATTACGCAGCTCCAACATGCATGGCAGAAATCATGAACACCACGAGTCTGGTAGTGACAGCAGAGGACAGAACACAGCAAAGAAAAAAAAAAGTGAACCAAATAGAAGAAGAAACGCGGTTTACTCACCTGGGCCGCCGAGGGTCTTCTTGTCTATGAACGAGACACACGACACAGAAAAATAAATGAAAATCAAAATCTACTGCACATCAGTACTGACCAGAATAAGAACTGACAGACTAAGAAAGTTGTAGAACTCACGGATGTCTCTGAAATGTATGATCAGCCTTGCCACCAACGATAAATACTCCTCCTGGAAGGAAAAACAACTGGATTCTGAGCAAAACATCAACCATTCTCCCACCACGAGACCCCCTGGGTCCAGAAGTCGGCCCCTTTTTCCATTATAGAAGTACTTACTCTCGATTTGGCTTTGACATAGACATGATTCTCCATGTCGGTGCTGGATTTTGTATGAGCAGTTCCAGCTTTTCTCATCGCCTCCTCACTGAAGGGGGGAAACAACACATTCAACCAAGAGAAACAAACACCAA
>CAESWR010000205.1:11802-24572 GCA_903171835.1 Mullus surmuletus | reverse complement strand
GGGGGGGCGTGTCTGCGTGGGCGCTCTCGAGCCAGTCTCGTTGCGGAGCCTGCTGCGCGGAGGACGCACGTGGCTCAGGGGCGTGACTAAGGACACACACACGGGCTTCCCACCGAGCCGCATGAGAGAGCGAGGGCTGGCGACACACACACACACACACACACACACACACACATCCGTCTGTGCGCACGTGCTGCCCTGGAATGAATGGTTCGCTGTATGAACGTGCGTGTGTTTGCGTGTCCTCCCTTCACTGGTTTCAGTAATAACAACCCGGGGCAGAAAGACACGATTCATTATGATGATGAATCTTGGTGGGTTATTAGTATTCTAAATATATGTCTCCGTGTCCTCCTCGCCTCGACTATAATTCTGTATTTCCACGACGAATAGCAGACGAGCTGCTACATTTGCTGTTATTTTCATATATTCATTCACGTTGAACACATGCCAATAACTGGAGCAATATTTAGCTGATTATAAAAAGGGATTAATTTCAAGAGCAGAGCGTCTAAAGAGAAGCGAGCGGCATTAAGATCCCGGCGAGTCCGCATCGTCGGGGCACTGCTTGTTTTGCAGCTGGAGGAGAGAAATGGGGGGGGGAAAGAGAACAGGAGAGAGGGAGGAGAAGGGGGAGGCGTAGACAGAGGTGAAGGTGCGCTGCACATGTGACTGGGCAGGGCCAGAGGGCGGAGCCGGCCGCACATGGTGTGTTACCATAGTGACACCCGGCACAGTGACCTTGTGACCCTCTGGTCCTGCAGAATCCCACTGGGAGAGTTATGTAACGGACTGAAAGAGAATTTGTGTTGTTGACTTTCTGTCGTAGCCACATCTTCTGCACAACCACCGTTTTATTACGATTCTCCATTCAGCACTTTGATTTGAGAGATTGTGGAGGCTTCGGCGGTGCTTATCTCACAGAGCATACGCTTTTAGTCTTCACTGAACTAAGAATTTTAAGGTGCGTTTCGTAGAAACACGCGATGATGCGCCGCGATGATTAGATGTAAGTTGAGTGTCGCATCGTCGGCCTGCGCATGTGATTCTCCTGTTGTGCTGAGGAGACGGTATGAAGCCGATGAAGGAAACAAAACTCAGGTGTCAGAGCATGTGAGCGTCAGACTATCAGGTTCTCACAGGACAGCGTCATCGTGTGTGTGTGCGTGCGTATGAGTGTACATCGTCATTGTTTGAGCCTGTTCGTAAAAGCCGCAGCATGTGTCTGAATGTGTGAACAGGCTGAAGTGCGTGTGTGTGAGTGTGCGTGCGTAGCAGCTTGCAGAGAGATATGCAGATAAAATTGAGGGAAGCACATGAACAGAGTGTCCTGCTGGTGTGATGTGTTCCTCATGTTTGGTCTGTTGAGTTAATATACAGAATCAGAAGGAACATCTCACTAAAACCCGATGAAGTTTAGCAGCGTCATGACTTACAGTGTCCAAAATGATCATCAATATAAACATATTATCAGATTGAATCAAAAGTGAGTTTAACCTCATTAAGATGTATTATTGTGCATTTTGGGGTCTATGGTGTACTGGGTGAATATATATATATGTATTGACAATAGATTTGCAAATGTTGCTAACATAGCCGGTCGTACCAGCGTGTTCATTTCGGGCGCCACCTGTCAAGTGTGAATTATACAAGTCAGAACCTGGACGCGTCTGTATTGGGGGGAAAAAGCTGTTTGTCTGCTTCCTACATCCCTGGTTCCATCTGCTCAGACGGTCTGTTGCAGGGAGTCATCATCCGCACGGGGAGTGAACGTCCCTCCTGCACCACTTTATCTGTTTTTCTCTCAATGCACGTGCTCAATTTTCTTCTGTCTTCTCATCCGATGAGCCAATTGTGTTGTAAATTGATCTCAATTAAAAAGAATAAATAAATCACTCAAGTAAGAGACAAATGTCTTATAGCTGCCCGTAAAGGAGAGCAGATGTTGGGTGAAGGAGGGAGGGAAGGGTGATCAGTGAGTGGAGGAGTGAACTTGCTCTCCAACAGCCCCCTCCCCCTCCCCATATACACACACCTCACACCATGTTCTCTGCAATTCCAAGAAAGTCTGCGTGTTGTATCTTTCCCCCTCTGTCTCCTCCCTCACCCCACCCCACCCCACCAGTTGCCGCGGTGACAGAAAAACAGCCAAGCTTTCTCTACATAAAGATCCCACGTGCACACACGCGCACACAGATGGCTCCACCCCCTCATATCTGGCAGTGTGAAGCTGTCAAAACTGATCCCAGAGCTGTTGGCCACACTATATGGCTTTACTGAATGTGGAGCAGGTTTCAAAGATGTTTTATGTATTCTTACTTGGAATAATGTTTATGTGTGTATGTATGCAAGTATGTATATAAATCCAAATGATCTATGTTAATGACATGTTTGAATGTTCAAAACCAACAAATAAAGAGTTTTAATTGCAGGAACTAACCTCTTCTTTCTCCCCTCTCCTCCAGGAGGCGTGATCTCCTACGTGGGCTCCTGTGGAGGTTCTCCGACTCGGACCAGCCCGGTCTCCATGTACAGCGAGAACTCCAACTCTCAGCCCTGCTTCACCTCCTCTACCTCCACCTCAATGCCTCCGTCATTCCTTAGCAGTGCGGGATCCAGCTCGGGCTCTGCGGGAGAAGATGGGTCATCCTCAGCCTCCTCCCCAGCTGGAGGTTCACCACGAGGACGGGATGAAGTCGGCCCTATGCGGACGTCGCCCAGCAAGTCTGTGGCCAATCTTACCAGTAAGAATCCAATTTTTTTGCTCAACGCAATGCTGTCCCTCAATTAATTTCATCTACTGTAAGACGATTCTTGTATAGTACTTCAGCTTTGCACCTTTGTTTTGCAGAGCTGAACGGCATGGTGTTGCTCTGTAAGGTTTGTGGCGACGTGGCCTCTGGTTTCCACTATGGCGTCCACGCCTGCGAGGGCTGCAAGGTGAGACGGGACGCACTTTGACTTCCGTTACAGCACATTTGTGACTAATGAGAGCATTCGCAGAAATTTCGAAGGAAGCCTCCTGACTAATGTGGCCGTGTCTTCACTCGCAGGGTTTCTTCCGCCGCAGCATCCAACAGAACATCCAATACAAGAAGTGTCTGAAGAACGAGAGCTGCACCATCATGAGGATCAACAGGAATCGCTGCCAGCAGTGTCGCTTCAAGAAGTGCCTGTCTGTGGGCATGAGCCGAGATGGTCAGTACACATCTGTCTGTGGCTCCATAACTATGGGATAAACAACTGCTCAACATCTAAATATCACAGCTGCCGAAATACTTTATCTAAAAACGGATTGTTAAATGGCATTCATGCACATCCACTCAAATTATGTTGGTTTATGTTATGACTGTTGACGTGGTATGCCGAACATGTTTGAAAATCCTCCTCCCTGTCTGTCCACAGCGGTTCGTTTTGGGCGGATCCCGAAGCGTGAGAAACAGAGGATGCTGGCTGAGATGCAGAGCGCTATGAACAATATGGTTAACAACCAGTTGCAGAATGACTTCCAGCTCGCCAGCCTCTCTTCCTCCTCCTCGTCCTCCTCTTCTTCCCCCTCGTCCTCCTCCTCCCCATGCCCCGGGGTGAGCAGTGCACCGCAGCCCACAACCCTGCTGCCTGCTCCCTCTTCCCCGTCTCCTCCTGCTCCGGATTCCACCTCGCCCCTTCCTCCTCCGCCGCCGCTTTCCCCTCCCTCCTGTCAGAGCCCCTCGCCCTCGTCTTCCCCTCCCCCGAGTCCCGGAATGGACTCCACCATTTGCGCCATTGCCCGTGCACACCGTGAGACGTTCCTGTACGCTCACGATAAATTAAGCATTCCCCACGCGCCATCCCCGCACCAACAGCAGAACAACCAGCCAAATACCCACCAAAACAATGGCGAGCCTAACCAGTGCCCCAGCGGTTACCATGCCAATGGTGTCAACACCATCTACCACCATAACAACAACCTCGCAACCGGACGCTACCTCTTCCCAGATGACAGCCGAAACATCATGCACCATCACCACAACAGGAGGCGGAGTTTGCATAACAGTAATCTGATTGGAGGAGATGGGCTCAGTGACCATGTGCCACAGGGGCATAACTGTCCAGTGAAGAACCATAGGAGCATTGTGCTGGTAAGAATCAATCATTTTAGTTTTGTTAATGGTTTTGTTCTGGTTGTGATGACCACGCAAACAATTGATTGTTTGACCATCTATCTCCAGGCTTGTCCAATGAATATGCAGCCGCATGCAGACCCCACCAAGACCCCCCAGGAGATCTGGGAGGACTTCTCCCTGTCCTTCACCCCTGCTGTTAAGGAGGTGGTGGAGTTTGCCAAACATATTCCAGGATTCGGTTCTCTGACGCAGAATGACCAGGTCACCCTGCTGAAAGCTGGCACCTTTGAGGTACATCCTCAGACCTCCGTCATTGCCAGTCAACGACTTAAGCCTCCTTTACTCAATATTCATCCATTACTTCTTTTTCCCAGGTGCTGATGGTGCGTTTCGCATCACTATTCAACGTGAAGGATCAAACGGTGACCTTCATCTCTGGTGCCACCTACAGTTTGGAGGAGCTGCGGGCCATGGGTATGACTGACCTACTGGGAGCCATGTTCGACTTCAGCCACAAACTGGCTGCACTGGAGCTGAGTGCTGAAGAGTTGGGGTTGTTCACTGCTGTTGTTCTGGTGTCTGCAGGTAAGGAGGGTGTACTAAGCTGTCCGTCTTTAGACTAAGGTGTTGGAGGCGTGCAGTTTAGAATGATGGCCATTATAATTTGGATCCCATTGCTCTGGTGAGGCTGTGGGTAACAATTTGGGTGTTATCTGCCTCTCTTCAGATCGCTCCGGTATCGAGAATGTGGCATCAGTGGAGCAGCTGCAGGAGAACCTGATCAGAGCTTTGCGGTCATTGATCAACAAGTCAGGGGTTTCCTCTGGCAACAACCATCACAATGTGGACTCTCCTCGATTCACCAAACTGCTGCTGAAGTTGCCAGACCTCCGGACACTCAATAATATGCACTCTGAGAAACTTCTGTCCTTCCGCATCGATGCCTGAGGGTCACCGGATCATTCCTTGTATTTGTTGGCGATGACAATGGCTCATGACATCATCGTCCCAACATGGGGAGGATTCAACCAGTGCAAAAACAGCTTCCAACTTACAGTGATGAAGTCCTCGGCAATCAATCTCAGTTTTGTCATCAAAGTTAGTCTGCAGTCTATGGTGCTGCTTGTTGGCTGTTCAATTGAAAGGAACAGTGATGATTGCTGATCATTTGTTGTCTGTGGATCCAACTTTAGTGTTAAGTAGTTTAGCTTAGCACAAAGACGTGGTTGAGGACTGCTTGCCTAAAAGATGTTTAAATAAGAAAGCTTATATTAGAAAGATGTATAGTAGTTAGCCATTTTCTACAAACGTTTAACAGTTCTTTTACTTCAGTGCAACTACTCATCACTTTGTGCTCTCCAAAGAAGCCAAACACGATCCTCATTGAACGGAGTACAATGTTAGCTAGCTAACAGTTAGTCAAATTATTGAAATACTAGCTGTTTGTAGCTGCAAAAAACACTGGATAAATGTGTGGTTACTATATATGTCCAGTCTTTATTGTTATATTGGCCGGCAGTTTCTCCCTACATTGACACTTTGTGCTATGCTAGGCTAAATATGTGAACTAAACATCTGAAGCCCTGAGCTCACCGGAAAGTAAATGCGATATATTTGCTTCTAGCTGCTTGGTGACACAGTATGACTGGCAGGGCAACTTGGTAAATTCCGATAGGCATGCTGGAAACATGCAAATGCTCATTCGTCCATCCTATTAAACTGTAATCATGGTCACATTCGCACTCCAAGCTACCAAAACACGCCAACGCTAACACTTAAGTAAATTTTGTTAATGTTTTTTTTACATTTTCCAGAAGTGAAAATTTCATTGTCACCAAATGTAAACGCAATGTAAAAAACTTGGTCTGATCACTTAACTAACCAGGTGATTGTAAGAGAATCCACTTAACTTGTATTTTCACTCTGGAAAAAAAGCCAAACAGTTGCGAGGAATGTCAGACACTTCAAGTAACCACTGTCTCAGGGAAAATGAGACATCCAGAACTTCCGAGAGTCATCGACATAGAGCACTTAATGAAGATTTATAGATAAACGGATATGAGATTGGCTGCGAGTAGTTTGGGTTTTCATTATCATTTTGACCCTAATTTTCAGTCCACCTTCCTCAAACCCTGCAGCATCCACCAATAGAGTAAGACAGAGAGCGAGGGACAGTTCTACAGACCAATGAGACGGAGGCAATGTGTTAAAAAAAAACAACAGATTGAAATGTAAATGAGCTGCCTTGAGTCTGACAAGCAAATCTTGTGTATAAAAACTGTAAATAATCATAAATACGAATATCCAGTTATACTTGAACAGTTTGGAGAACTGTGTATGACACAGATATATTATACATATATTTTTTGTTAATATGAATATATGCCTGTAAAAATATTGTTACTCTTTAAAACTGTGGGGCACATACTGTATGTACCAAGTTTGAATCTTTGTTGTGTGAAATGCATTAATGGATTTGAGATATTCTGATGTATGTATTTTAATGTTTCATGTCATAAAGACACAAATATGATAACCGTCTCGTCTTTTTCCCCACTATTTTCAATGAAATTATTTGCTTGTTAGTTGGATGAGCATAATTACACAAAAAAACTATTACTAAAACTATCAAATACTTTAACCATATTACTGCCATTAATACATCTTACATTCCACATGCAGGGTTGTGGCTAAAAATGGACATTTCTACAAAGTTTAATGTAAAAACAAAAAAATACTTGAACATAAATATACCTGCACTGTATATATTGCATAACAAGCACCAAGAGCAACAAGCTTTTTTTTTCTGTCCAACTGTTAAAACTGCCTCATATACATCACAATAATGAGGAAGATGACAAATCAAGATGGCAAAAGCTGTGAATAAATTAGGAATAGATATTAGAAAAATGAATGGGAAATATTGCAGCCATAAGCCTCCATAAGCCCTGTTAGAAACAGAAATTTCATATACAGACGAGACAATATGACGTGATTTGAACAGGTGAGCCATCATGGCGTCTTATCTGAGTGGCCAGTTTCTTGGACAGTGTTTGACAAATACGCAGAGACTTCTAGGCAGGAAGTACTCGGAGCAGAAATAGGTCAAACTGAAGCTTCATAACCAACTTTTCATTCAGCATTCTGATTGGTCCGCCGCTGCAAAACCTCAGCATCCCACTAACCAATGGGGAGGCAGCAGGCAGACATGAGCCGTGTCCTAGATTCAGTTCATAAGCAGCAGCTGAACTAAATAGAGTAGTACAGTTTTGAGGTTGTTGTACCGACTTTGACCATTTCCAATTGGGTTACTTGATTCCTGCTTTCCGCTTCAATTTTGTGTGGGGGGGGGAAGCGGTACGTTTTTACAGCATTTTAGTTACAACAGTTAGTTACAAATTATTACAATATTCCTGCTAAACCTCTTAAACAGTTTCCTTTCAGAGTCAAAAAGCAAGAATTGTATTAGTTTTCTTTTTTAATATTAGCCTTTGTTAATGCTCTGTTTTTCTTTCTTAGAGGAATAATTTAACACTTCAGAAAATGATCATAAAGCATAAAGGTTTCCCAACACACACACGCACACACACACACACAAATCTAATAATTACTCCAAACAGCATTAGTTGTAGTAGTAGTTGTAAACTGCTGATGTGGAAAGTTGAACTGCTGGACCAAAGATGTCTTCTGTTTCACCGTGAAGTTTGTTCTCATTCTCAGGAGTTGTGCACTGCAGGCTTCAAATTTCAAAGTCACACTTGCATAAGTCACATCGTACACTGCGATTGGTTCAAACTACTTGTGATGTCATCAATCTTGCAGGTACTCCAACAAACTGGATACAAAATGTATATATGCTGATCGTGTGTCTGCACCAATGTGCATCTGGACCCTCTTCAAAGAAAAGCAGCATGCAGTGCACATGTACTAACTTGCACTCCTATATTTATCCATCATGGACGTACACACTCCCTTAATTATTCAATTTGCTGCGTAAAAACAATGCTTGCACTACAGGTTTGTCACCACGCCCTGAGAGAAGCATGGTTTGATTTAGAAAAAAAAGAAGGAAAAAAAAAACTTAAGCAAGCTGCTAAAGGTAATTCAATTTTGGAATAATAAACAGAACAAAAACGACTGACCGGAAGCAGTTGGTCAGCAAACTCCAGAAACCCGGACAGGTTCGGTTGCTAAATGAAACATCAAGGAATGTCTAGTTCCTGGAGTCCTGAATGGGATTCTGGTATTTTAAATAAATTATTTTATGAGAATTATTTCACCATCTCATTGGGTAAAGCCATTTATTTAATATGGTACATTGTTTTATTTCTATAGCGGTCAGTGAGATACTGGCCATCATATGACAAGACACAATCCTTGAATTCAACTCTGATGGTTAGTCAGCTGACGAGTCAACGTGTTTAAGTGTTATGTCACACAGAACACTCTGTGGAAGTAGAGGAATGCATGCTGTGGGCGTCAGAGGGTGGTGGACACAAGCAGGAAGGAAGCCCCGACTCCTAGTGGCCACTCGCACACACTAGACATTTTACAAAATAAAAGCCCTGCCTACATTTTTGTTTGTGTGCATTGCTGTGCATGATATAAAGTGAACGTTTTAGTTTTTCTTTAAGAAATAAGATTTTATTGAAGCTTATAATTTCTTTCTGATTGTTTGATTGATTGATATCAAAATAAATATGACATTTCAAAGCAAAGGTTATCTGGGTATGAAAGGTTTATTTACACCTCTGCACAGTGATCTCATAGAAACCAGGTCACTGACAGAAATAGTGGCAACACAAACAACTTGACATACAAACAAAGACAGGGCTGGGACATCTAACAGGTCTGACAAAGATAAAAATCAAACACGATGAGGTGAGGTGATAATGTGCATCAGATGAGATCACTGCTGCAGAGAAAAACCAGCCACTCAGTGAGACTGAGGTCAGTTTTAGGAGGCTGAGAGTAAGACACAAACACACAGGAAGAGACCAATTAGTTCAGCTTGATAACTGGGGACCCTTTAAGAAGAAGATCTAAAATAATAGAGCCGGCATGTTTTATGAAAATGTTTCGCATATAAAGTAATACCGCTTTAATAAAGTCCTGACACAGAATGAGGACCGCGTATGTCACCTTCAAGCCAGATGTTTCCACAGGTTGTCCATCTCTGCGGACCGAGAGCAGCCGGGCTCGTCCGCTGGATGGGTATCCCTCCTCCACCTCCAGGTGACACACCAGTGATGCCGACTTCAGGAAAATCAGCAGACGCTGCGAAGGACGCCAGTCGATGGCAAAACTGACAAAGCAAACAATTGCAATTAAAGTCTAATTTTGTCAATCTCACTTTGAATGACATTTTGCAACAACAACAAAAAAAAAAGCATAAACATGTTCGTTTAGATCCAGTATCCGTAAACTATCACAAAATGTTGACTCTCAGAAGTGTCTCCCGAGTGTCCTATCAAAGGTCCAATTGAAGTGTTTAAAAGAAGCAGGATGAAGATGCTCACCTGGATCTCAGCGCCTGGATCTCTGACAGCAAGTCAGCCTGGCTCACGTAGCACTGCATCACCTCCAGCAGGGCGGCACTGAGCTCAGAGCGACGGCCAGACATATAATCCTCCACCAGCCCTGCGGTGCCTCCATTCACCTGCATAAGAATGGGCCTTGCATTGAAACATGAACACGGTTCTTGTGTCCAGGTCTGATCACCAGTCAGAAATTCCGGACAACCAACGACCTAACGTGTTAAAGGGATAGTTCGGATATTTTGACATAAAGTTGTATGACATCTTCACCACTGGTGCCGTGCATCAGCAGTGACTTTTCCCCCACCGCGTTCTGTGAGCAGAGTTTCGGCCCAGTTTCTGTGTTGCAGACAGTAGTTCTGTCTAGTTGCTGGGGTCACATGGATAAAACATTATGTTCCAAAAAACAATATACGTTCCAAAAAGTAATCCGTTTACATGACAAATTCTTGGCCGGAGAAAAATCCGACGCCAATCGCGCAGCTCTATTTTCCCACCCTTCGTATCACTGCCAGCGCTCATCAGCTGTTTCGGTGTTTACATGCTCAGAAAGAGAGCGTTGCGTCTTCTCTCGCGTTGAAGCAGTCTCTTTCCGCCTCCTTCCTCCTTCAGCTGATGGAAAGGTGCGCATATTTTGAACACATATTGTTTTTTGGAGCAAAACGCTTTATCCGTGTGACCCCAGCAACTAGAACTACTTTCTGCAACACCAAACCCGGGCCGAAACTCTGCTCACAGGACGCGGTGGGGGAAAAGTCACTGCTGATGCATGACACTGATGGTTTGGGATCTCATATAACCTCATGTCAAAAAATTTCAACTATCCCTTTAACAGTGTAGGAACACATATTAAAACTACTGGCATGAACATCATGTACAAACCGTGTAGTAAAACCTGGAGACTAGAGTTCTAGAGTAGAGAATCTGTTCACCACAGAATTTTTTGCCAGAGAAAAATTTTATATTACACAAATTGGGGAAGAACTGGAGAGAAATTGTCTTTCACGCGATTAATTGATTGATCTCTGCAGTACGTGCGTCACTCACTTAGCTCTGTGGATTTTACCTGCAGTGTGAAGCGGTCGTCATGGCTCCAGGTGACTGACAACTTCAGTGGCTCAAGCTCATTAGAAGACAATTTTTTACCAGCCGGGGGGCGGGGCCTGATCTCCACACACAACTCTGACTGGTTGAAGGACACCAGGTTGATCTGCGCAACATCCTGCACAGTGGAGACGTACTCCTGCAGCCTGACACAAAGACAGTCAGTGGGTTGCTGACCAGTCAGATCCACTCCGGCCGAAACCATGGGACACGATGGCACTCACTCGTCTCTGATGCGCTGCCAGCTGACCAGGTGACCAAGCACCGCCTCCGACTCCGCCCTCAGTTGAGTCAGCTGACTGTCACACACCAGCAAAGCACTGTGGGCCTTCTGCAGAGACTCTTCCAGCTGATCACACTGCTGCTTCTGAAGTAGGAAGGAAATATGGGAGCAAGGAGAAGGAGAGGAGACACAAGAGGAGACTTGATAAGGCTTGGTCATTTAAATAGATTATAAAGACAGGGAAGATTTGTCTTTTGCAGTCACGATTTAACACCTTGCTCTGCAGTTTTTGGAGCAGCTGCGCGAGTGTGTGCCGCCTGTCATGGATTTTTTGGATCCTCTCTTGCAGCGATATGAGCAGAGCTTCTGTCTCCTCCACCCTCGACTTGTTCTCCAACTTCAGAGCCTTCCATCTGCCACGAGCCCCGCCGTCTGAATTCACGCACAGTAGCAAGTTTGAAAATACCGTGTTATGTTTCGCCCTTATATTCTCAGTCTCATCACACAGGAGTTTGAGAAATCATCTCAAGGTAGCGTGTGTACCAGGCTGAGCGGGGCAAGACTGTGTCAGCAACTGCTGGGTAGATTCCAGACCCTCCAGGAGGGACATCATCGAGTCCAGAACAAACAGCTGACGCCAGAGAACCTTCTGCACACGCCGACTGTCCTAAACACAAATACACACAAAATAAAACACCATCAGTGCCTCATATTTTAATCATTATGGAAATTAACAATAAAATGCTGTCTATTAACTGATAGATAATCATTCTGTAGACAATATCCAACAACACAGAGGCACATTGTAGAGTTATTAGCCCCATGTGTGCCCACCCGCAACCTAAGGTCCTCTAGCAGTAACCCTCTGCCCGTCCCCAAATCAAGGTTGAGGAGCCGGGGAGATGCCGCTTTCGCCGTCCGGGCTCCTCGTCTGTGGAATCATCTGCCCCGAGGAGCTCAGACTGGCGAACTCGCTGTCCTCATTTAAAACCCAGCTAAAAACTCACCTCTATCGCCTGGCCTCTGAGTCCCCTCTACGATCTCTCCTGCCCTCCATCTGCAGTGTTTGTTTTTTGTAATCGTTTGTCTGCTAGCAGATGAGCGCCCACCCCGAGTCGTGGATCTGCCCAAGGTTTCTTCCCAAAAGGGAGTTTTTCCTCGCCCCGGTCACTTTGGTTGGATATGTTGTGTTCTTGTGTTATATGTGCCCCTGTTTTGTGTGTCACGGCACTACACTTCTTGCATATGTCCATGTAAAGCACTTTGTAACCTTGTTTTGTACGTGTTTTTTTCCCCCCCTCCAAAGCATGATGCAGCTTCCCTCTGTGTGTGTGTGTGTGTGTGTGTTTATCAGACAGACACTAACAGTGAGGAAGAGCAGCATCCCAGCAGCTTCCACAGAGTCCACCTGCTCCGGGTCTCCACATGCATCCAGAAGAAGAAGGGGATCACAGCGCTGCAACACACTGACAAACACAGATTAGACACAGACATACAGAGACAATGACAGTACAGCTTCCCTAGTAATATCCTATTGTAAATGTCAACAATTACTCTGCATTTGTTTGTTTACATTTTT
Source organism: Mullus surmuletus (assembly GCA_903171835.1). NCBI lineage: Eukaryota > Metazoa > Chordata > Actinopteri > Syngnathiformes > Mullidae > Mullus > Mullus surmuletus. Next base: position 12,023 of record CAESWR010000205.1, on the reverse strand, counting down.
TGTATGGAAAAGGAGGTGCACATTTCTCTTTACACACGTTGACAATTATCATCAAAACTGGTTCCACACTGAGCATTTCTTTTCTCAAACAGTTTAAAATCTACTGTCGTCGAGAGAGAACTGATTCTGCGTCAGAAAACACTTTCATGCGTCATCGTCCGCAGAAGCACCGGTTGCGGTTAGCATTAGCATCCTGCTAACAGTCACTGTCGCTGTTTTCC
>CAESWR010000204.1:469864-507328 GCA_903171835.1 Mullus surmuletus | reverse complement strand
CATGTGTCCAGTTATTCCCGTGAAAGTAACTTAAAAGTAATGCAAACGTAGTGTAATGCCTTACAATTCAAAGACAGTAATATTATAATGTAACAATCAACAACAACACTGCACATTTATGGTATAAATTTATGTTCATTCATGATGTAAAATGATTGTCTACTTTGAACAAGGAACTATAATATTGTTTCACACCCCATTAAAGTCAAGTGAACCGTATCAAACTGAATCGTTGCAATTTAAAATATATCCTTCCTGAATCGTGTCGAACCTCGTGTGTGGAGATACTTGTGTGATCGTCATGTGGGTTCATGGGTTGTAGCTCACAACCAAAAAACCTGATTGCATTTGGAGCTTTTCTGTGCAACTCATTTGCCATTAGTTTGTTTGTTTTAGTTGTTGGGTCATTTCTCTGTGAAGCGAAAAAAAAGGAAAATGATCCACCAGCAGCTTCTCTCACACAGTAAACTGCTAATTTGGTCCTCCAGGCTCTCAGCCAATCAGACGCACTGGAAATAAACATCTCTCAAGTTTAACATTCATATATAACATTATAGTTCTCAAAAAAATCCTACATTTCTGGAGGGCAAAGGCAGTGTGTTAATCTGAGACAGCCAGGGGTTGAGATTGCCGGGGACAGCGAGCGGCGTTTCCGTGGAGATTGACTTTTCCTCTGTCACTTCTCCTCTGAGGAGAACACAGTCCTAATCCACCTCGAAGGCCAGATAGAGCTGCTCCACATCGCAGCCACTGCCGGCCCTATTGAAAGTGATATCTGAGATTACTTTTCATTCTGCCAGGCCGGCCTCCCTTAACCAGGCTGCCGTGGAGTGTGAGTGCAGTGTGTGTGTGTGTGTGTGTGTGTGTGTGTGTGACAGTCACTCTCATTGAGCCGACGTACCGCGCTTTCCTCCATCCTGCTTTCCCGCTCAAACACGAGCAGACACGTGAAACCAAGGAGACTTGCTCCAGCTGATGGCCTCGGGCTGTTTGCGCCGCCTCAGCCTGGAGACAGAATATGCTGATCCGACGATACCAGTGTGTGTGTGTGTGTGTGGTGTGTGTGTGTGTGTGGGGGGGGTGCTGATACCAAATACTCATTGATATCGAATGACTGATGATCAGATTCCAGACATTGTGTGAACTGAAAAGCTAAAAAGCATCTCAGTTAATCCCAATATGGTGGAACCAGATCACGTCACACACACACACACACACACACACTCCTCCCTGGCGCTGCTGCGGTGCCTCCCGAGTGTTCAAAGCAGCAGAATTCCTATTAAGGTTCAGATTTTTGTTTTTGCCTGAATGTTTCCCTTCCATCTTCAGCCTTTCATCTCCTCTTTCTCAGGTTAAAACGCTGCTGCTTGAGCTTCACCTTGATACTGGTTTCCAGTTTGACTCCATTCACTGCTTTGTTGACAAACTGGCCCAGTTCACAAATCACAGCAGCTCATTAATACCGTTTTAACACATAACATTTTATTATAATAATAATAATATTTCTTTGTGGAGCACTTACCAAAACATGGCTACAAAGTGCTTTGAACACACACACACACGCACACACACGCACACACACGCACACATACGTACGCACGCATGCTGCTGCTGATGAATATGATGATACTGAAGCTGATGAAGATACTGATGAAGATGCTGATGCTGCTGATGAAGATGCTGATGCTGCTGATGAAGATGATGATGATGATGCTGATGAAGATGCTGCTGATGAAGATGCTGATGAAGATGCTGATGCTGATGCTGATGAAGATGCTGATGATGATGCTGATGAAGATGCTGCTGATGAAGATGCTGATGAAGATGCTGATGCTGATGCTGATGAAGATGCTGCTGATGAAGATGCTGATGAAGATGCTGATGCTGATGAAGATGCTGCTGATGAAGATGCTGAAGATGACGCTGACCTGCAGCTTTCACCACCGAACATGTGGCGTGTTTGGGAGGCCGCTGAATCCTCCTCTGCCCTCACTGGGCTCAGCAGAACCTCTGTCTCCGTGTCAGCGCTGCAGTTATGATCGTGTTTACTGAGGCGGCGGTGGCGGTGGCGGCGGCGGCAGTGGCGGCGGTGGGCGTGTGCCTGGTGGTGCCGCACCCCCTGTCCAGCACGTCCAAACACACCCGAGCGAGTGCAGGCTCAGGCTTCTCCGGCGTGTTTGAGGAGCGCGAGGCCCAGATGGTTTGTTGTGCTGCCAGATCAATTACCAGCAGCTCAGCAGCAGAGCAGAGCAGAGCGCAGCACTTCGCCGCCACTGCAGATTCAACTGATCCCTATTTGAACTTTTACATATCGCCGTTGCATGCTGGGACATAAAGGACCCACTAACTTAATGCCACATGTGCACCACCGGGGCTCTTGGTGGGGATACTGGCATTTTACCTCCAGCTACATTTTTATCGCTCGCTCCAAACAGTCGTCACGCCACAAAGCAAACAGCTGTGCGTGCCGAGCGGCGGCGGCTGAAGGGAAAACACTCGCAAATTAACTATCGCAATAAAAAAAAAGTCGGCTTCTGCATCAAAATCTGCCTCAAAATACATCTTTTTATGGCCATTCCAGTGCAAACAGGAACCGAGCAAAGAGATTTCATTTCACGGACAGCTGATGGATTGATTTATCTAGAAAATGTGCTGCTTCTCGATAAAGTTTTTGGAGATTTATTTGTTTCCAGATTGTGCAATGAGACAATACAGTGACATGGAGAAAACAGCTTCTTCCCCATGGCCCAGAAAATGATCCCCCCCCCCCCCCCCCCCACGCACACACACACACACTCATACACACACACTCATACACAAATACACTACTACCTCCCAGCCAACGGACTATTGCACAGCTTCCTTTTATACTATTAGTTAGTTATAGTTATATTTATATTCATATATTTACATTTTAAAACTGCACTTTATTTATGTCACCTTTTAAATGTATCTATTTATGTGTATAACCTAAGTGTATAACTGGTGGTATTCACTGCTGCATTATTACTACTATTATTAGTGATAGTTTAGACAATAATTATAATAGCATTAATAATATGATTATTTGTATTAGTTTAATTACTGACAACAACAACAACATAAATAAGACTATATGATTAAGTAATTAACAATGCCAACTAATAAATTGTAATACTAATAGTACTACAACTACTACAACTACTACTACTACTAATGATAATAATAATCACAATCACAATAATAATAATGATGATACTAATAATTAGAAGAAGAGTAAGGAAGTCTCATTAAATTGAGTTTTTGGAGATTATTAATCTTCTCCTTTTTCAGTTTTTGCTTTGTTTTGTTTGGATCAAAAGAAGGAAAAAAAACCGAACTGACAATATGAATGATGACTTTGATGTGCTGAAAGGAGACTCTGACTGACCAAACAATGGAACGTTGCATCCTCTGCTGGATACTTAAACTTTTCCAAAACAAAGAGATGCAGGACTGATTTTCAGCTGACGGTCGGAGCGTCGGAGCGTCGGAGCGTCGGAGCGTGAGCGCGGCGCGATGGGGGCGGAGTGCGGCCGCTCCGAGCTCGCCGCTCACACTCGGATATTCTTATCATTTCAAATCAACTCCTCTCCCCTGCCAAGAGTTCAAACCCCCACAATGCTTTGTACCTCTGCTTTGGAACATTTGATCTTTTATGCCCTTAGAAAAGCTGCTACTTGAACATCCCTGATTTTCAAGTAGCTCTCCCAAATACAACAAAGCAGAGTCTGCAGAGCGACCTTTGGCCGAGAGGAAGACGGCGGCGAAGCGCAGAAACCGCAGTCCGAGCTCAGACCGCAGCCCTCCAAACTTCACAGCAAACATCCTAACTCAACCAGCAGACTGACGATGAGCGATCGTTTGGTTTGATGCGTGTCTGAGGTTTCCCCCGTTAAAGGGAGTCACTGACTGTCTCTTCGAATCCACTGTTTTATTGCCCCAAATCTATATTCAAAATAAACATTTTTGCCAACCAGTCAGGCAAATTATCATGTCTTAACTGGCCAGGAGGGCACTTTGACATGCGTTTTTGTCCCCAAGAGGGCATTTAAACGTGCTTAACCACCAAAGAGGGCAGATAAGTGTTTCTTCCTGCAACCACGAGGACATGTGAGTGTGTTTTGCCAATGAGCTGAGCGTTAGTCAACACTTGGACCACCTGGTGAGTATTTGATTCATGCAAATGAAGCGTCAGCGAGCTCACCTGCTCCAGCAGCAGTCCAGCTGCGGCAAACACAAACTCCTTTGAGTCTTAATTTCTTTTTTTTGTTGTTGTTGTTGTCTTCTAAGACGTTTGATTTTTCTTTTGAATAAAGACGACGGCGGTGAGAGGCTTTATGAGGCGAGACAGAGCGATGTGCGCCGCATGGTGGAGGCGAGCAGGTTGAGATAGAGATCAGAGATGAGGATTGGACGAGGTAGGTATGACTGGAGACAAAGTGCTTTAATCACTTCCCCCGGGCCAGCGCCGTGTCGCCCATTATCACCGGGGAACATCTGAAATATGTGCGCTCGCCCCGAGGCTTATCACACTCAGGGAGGAATGTGTCTTTTTTTGGGCCTCCTGGCTGACCTTGAGTGACTGTGCGCTAACAAGGTGGCGCTCGTCGCCAACCGAGCATCTTCACAGCGGAGACGGAGGCGGACGTCCTCGGGAGGCGCGGCGCCCACAGGCACTCGGCTTGTTGACATTTACTGTAGATGGCTGATACACGTGTGAGGAGGAAGGACCCCCTTTGTTAGGGTGGGACTACGGCTACACGCAGTCAGTGTTGGTCCGTCCATATTCAGGCTGCTGAAACAATAACCAGTTTACATGGTCATCGTAATCAACTGGGATCAAACCAGCGAGGCACAGAGAACGTCTCGACGTGCGGAAAATGTCATAATAATAATAATAATAATAATAATAATAATAATAACGATAATAAAATAAGGAGGGAAATAATGACGATCAATAAAAGGAGTAAAATGATTTAAAAAGATTTAGAATTTAGGCAAATGTCTGCCTGAGTAAAAATGTTTTCTGCTGTTTTACAAACAAACACGAGAATCTATGGATGCCAAAGATAATGGGAGAACATTCCACAGTTTCAGGGCAGCAGCTTGAAAAGCACGGTCACCTCTAGTTTTGTTCAGGGTCTTTGGGACTGTAAGCGGGTCGTGGTCAGCTGACCTTTGGAGGAGGTCAGCTGACCTCAGGAGGAGATATGTTTTGCTGCTCGACCGTGTTCGGCTCTAAAAGTTAAAACCAAAATGTCCAAATCAATGTGAGATTTGACGGGCAGCCGGTGCAGGGAGGATGGAATTGGAGTGATATTTGATCTCTGCATTTTGGACGATTTGGAGACGGTTTATGGAAGATTGATTTAAACTCGTAAAGAAAGCATTGCAGTAATCTAGACGTGAAGAAATAAAAGCATGAACAATCATCAACTCAGAGTCACTCAGTTACCGTCTGTGTGACTGTGATTGAGGGCAAAGCTTTCATGTAATATTATTGGTATACGTTTTGTTGTGTGTATATAATGTGTTGTATGTATGTTCTTTGGTTTGTGTCTGTTCCATATTGTTTGTGTTTCACTTATAAAGTACTTTTCCACCAGCACTCTGAGCTGGTACCGACCCACCACCAGTCCTCGGAGCTGGTACCGACCCACCACCAGCACTCTGAGCTGGTACCGACCCACCACCAGCACTCTGAGCTGGCACCGACCCACCACCAGTCCTCGGAGCTGGTACCGATCCACCACCAGTCCTCGGAGCTGGTACCGACCCACTACCAGTCCTCGGAGCTGGTACCGACCCACCACCAGTACTTGACACTGTTCCTCGTCACGAGGGTTGCAGGGTGGTGGGAAATTTCCATCAAATTTCAGAACTGTTTCCTGAAAACTTCCATGGGAATTTTAGATAATAATAATATTGTATATATAATAATATTGGAATTTTTCAGGGGTTTGTTGCCGTGACGACCGGTCATAGCGAGACAGCAGCCGTTGAGGACGATGAGGTCCTGAGTAGAAAGCCCGACCATCATCTGACATTTCTTAATGGACCTTTTTTTGTGGGGCTGAGGGAACGTCAGGAATATGCCTGGACTTTTGTAAATACCTGAACCTTCTTTGATTCTTAACCATTCGTGGTTTTTGTTGTTCTGTGAAAGAAACACAAAGTTTCACAAAGTGATGAGTGCCATTTATAAATGTTGCATCAGCCAGTATGTTTGATTATGACAAATATTGATGCTTATATTCATGACAGTTAGACTCAGTGAGGGGAAATTCCCCCAAATTAATTCATTTACAATGTCATTTGTAAATATTCCAGTAGACACGTTTACATGCATGTCTCGGTTATAACAAACCATGTAGGTACATGTAGTTATTATCAATTCCCATGGAAAGTTTCCAACTTTGAAAATCTGGTCCTACTCGTGGCATTCTTCATCAATGGAAGGCGAGAACGTGAAGAAATGGCAAATGGAGGCGGAGCCTTTGCTGGACTCCAAAGACCAAGATTCCTTGCCAATAGAACATGCGCAATATGCGTTTTAAGCTTATTCAAAAGGGTTATTGGTGTTTTCATTGCCGCACGCAATCGGTTTATTTCTAATATTCCAGTTAGAAAAGGCCTCTTGACTGCATGGAAAGTGTCTACATGCGTCTCCACGGTGACGCTCCATTCTCTGGTCCTTTGCAGCCGTTTGAGGAAGAAAACGCATCGGAGATGTTCCAGTGCAGTAAGATTCTAAATGTGTTGCTGCATGTATTTTTTCCCCTCAGACAGAGCCGGCCTCCTTCTCCCTGCTGTGATAACGAAACCTCCTCAGTAATTTAGCTTTAAAACAGTGGAAAGTCTCATTTGCAGGGACACACACTTAAGATAATGTAATGATAACGTCAGCTCAGCAGCAGGACAGGCAGGGTTTTACCTTTATATGTGGGTAATTATACGACATTTATATTTAAATGGAGAGCCTGACATGCCAGTTAGAAGCATATTTCATCTTTAGTGCCGTAAAATGTCTTTTTTTCACACTTTGACAGGATGAATCAAGTCAAATCACCTTTATTTGTACGGCACTTTTCACAAGTTATGCAGCTCGAAGTGCCTCACAGAGGCTGAAAAGAATAGAAGATAAAACCCAACCGTCCCACCCCCACATAAATAAACTCACATGCACACACACACACACACCGATGGGACACACTGGAGCCAAATTAAAACATTAGGGACTAAACCACTAAGAAGTGTAAGTGTGTAGTTTATTTCGAACAGGTAAAAATAAATGGGGAAGTAATCGTGTAATAGTGGACAAATGTAACAATACGATACAAAACAGACAAAGCAGAAAATGGAAACTAAACTTATCTGAAAAGGAGTGTGAAGAAGTAATACTTATTCAATAATAAATTATTATCGGCTTCTTTATCGATATAAATCTATACAAGTAAAATGCTATTTGGCAGGTGAGAATAATCTAAAAGCAGAGAGATAAAACCTTAATGAATTGACTGAAAAAGTATCAAATAAGGATCAAATATAAGAAGAGGAAGAGAGAAAAAAATGAATTAATTAAATACGTAAATTGTTAAATAAAAAAATAAATCATAAAAAAACCTGATCAAAAGGAATAACAGAAATCAGTAAAAAAACGAATTAAAAAGGAGAGTATTGAGCTTCTTCTTAAAAACAATTATATATTTGTATTTTCTATATATTCTATACAGAAGGAATCTAAACAGAGCGTCTCACCAATGAGCCGTGACGTATTTCCTCAGATATTGGGCACATCATTTTCTGCTGCCGAGGCCGACGCTGCTCTAATAGTACGTGTACCTTTTGCAGATTTAAGTGAGGGGAAATATATCTATGCATTGACGATAATGCTGAGTTTATCACATTGCCACGTAGTTAAGTGAGACGGCATCCTCACTCTCAATTTGCTGCAATATCTCCCCCTTTAATAGGATTATTCCAACCATGGCTTTGCTGTATGATAGCACTTTAACCATTTCATTTTATTAAAAAATACTGATACAGCAATCCTCGCTTTGAACCCTTTTTATGGCATTAACCGAGTATAGCATCTCAAATTAAATTTTCTACTCTTTTTTTTTTACTCCCTGTGGTATTCTGATATGAACATCAGTTTTAATTACACAGAGAAGCAGCCGTGGCACAGAACTGTCCAATCAGTGAATTACCTGTGGAGCCGAAGCTCTTCATCACGGTCAGTCAAAGGCTTTTTGACACATTCAGGGATTCAGGAATTACAACTTTAAGGCTGAATTCCAATTCCAGCCCTTAGCCCCTGCTCTTAGTTTTGTGGTCTCCCAGTTCTCCTTTTGATAGAGGGGTGGGCTGAGGGGCGGGGCAAAACAGCCCTGGAAATAGAGGCTGTGTCCGAACTCGCCCCCTAACCCCTATAGAGAGCCCGGTACACAACAACCCCTATAGAGAGCCCTGTATACAACAACCACTATGCAGAGCCCTGTATACAACAACCACTATGGAGAGCCCTGTATACAACAACCCCTATAGAGAGCCCTGTATACAACAACCACTATAGAGAGCCCTGTATACAACAACCACTATGCAGAGCCCTATACACAACAACCACTATGCAGAGCCCTGTATACAACAACCCCTATAGAGAGCCCTGTATACAACAACCCCTATAGAGAGCCCTGTATTCAACAACCCCTGTACAGAGCCCTGTATACAACAACCCCTGTACAGAGCCCTGTATACAACAACCCCTGTACAGAGCCCTATGTAGGGGTTAGGTCATTTTGCAGTGGTGTCCGAAACCTTCGTGTTCAATGCCCTAAACACGCAACTCAGAATTTCCCATAAAGCATTGCAAAAAGTAGTGACCATCCCATGGTCAATCAAGAGTGGTGGATATTCCATCATGCATTGTGTCTCCAGTGGCACCGCAGAAGAAGAAAAGAAGAAAAAGAAAAATGATGTGTGCAATTAATTATTTATTTTTTTTAACATTGCTTTGTTTGTTCATTTCATGATCATCACACAGAGTTGTTCCCAAAATCATCCCCTTTAAGTAACGTAGAAATGATTATGGGATAACCTGGGGAGGCCCCCCACACCAGCTGCAGCAGTCTGACACGTCTCTTCCTGCATAATGTCTGAAAGCTGTTGTGAATGAGCTCACAACATATTCCTCTATTGAGTGAAAACCTATATGGGGAGGAGGGAGGAGGGAGTGATGGAACAATTTTGGACACCAGCAAAGATCTTCCAGGGGAGCACACGAGCAACCAAGGTGTGTGGATGGTAACACTTCTAACCATAGGAGTTCACCTTTAACATGCTCATAAACACACCAAAGTTTGACACATAAATCCACTAAGGTTGTTAGCTAGCATTGATTAGCTCTGTTAGCTTTCATTACAACAAAATGTCTTTTTCAATATATACATATACGTGTCTCTTATATTTCTGTGTTTTGTCGTACACCAGAACCATGGCAACTATCGCTACTGACAACGGCATGTTAATTGCCACTCTGTTTGGAGGGAGAAGGGGTGGACCATGAGAAAGGAGTAGAAGATGATGGGCTAAAAAGGGGGCTGAATCCCAGTTCCAGCCCTTAGCCCCTCCCCTTAGAACTGCGCCTTCACGTGAGAGGTAGGGGTCTCCCAGTTCTCCTTTGGACGGAGGGCTAGAGCTGAGGAGCGGGGCCACACAGCCCAACACATTTTCTGGGAGCACACTAGCAACCAAGGGGTGTGGATGGTAACAGGTCGAACCATAGGTGCTTTTCCTGAGTTTATTTCTAACCTTGTAGTAAACCAGAACCATGGCAACTATCGCTCTTGGTGACGGCATGTTGATTGTTTTGATCTTTAAAGGTAATTCTTTCATACAAATACTAAAGTGATCGTTTATACCCGACATGTTTCGACTGTCTGCAGTCTTCCATCATCATCCATAGCGTTGCTGATGTGACTTATCAGCATGACCGACCTGGGAGACTTGCCAAATCTGCCAGGTCACGCAGGGTCACGCGGGGTCACGCCTCACACTTTGCGGTGGTCTCCGGAGGAGCGAGTTCCAGGTGTGGGGGAGCATGTGTGCTCCCTTGTCCCGGCTGTGTAGTGTCCCACTTCCTGATTTCAATGTCTTCTTCAGTCCAACATTTGCGTTTGTTGTTCTCAGATCCGACGGTCCTCGTGCCGTCACAGTCTACGATACGATTGTTCCTTCTGCAGTGGGCAGATACGGTGGAAACGTGAGGTATGAATGATCATTTTACTATTTGTCTGAAAAAATAACCCTTATAGATCATCAGAAAAAGAAGACAAAATGAACATTTTTGAGCTACGTTGACAGTTTTTTCTTGCCTTGTGGCTTCTGCTGACGTAGCAGCCGGCGAGCAACACAGTTTGATGATGTAGCGGTAGTCAGCTGTTGTCCCGTTTCTTAGGGGGATGTTTTCACCCCTTCACCTTGACACTGTTTGGAGGGACGAGGGGGAGACCAAGGTGAAGCGGTGAAAAGGAGAATTGGGATTCCGCCTAACTGATCTTATTTTCCATGTTTTTGCGCTTTCCTGTACACAAAGTGCACAACAAATTATTCATCGCGGCTCCATGTGCGGAAGCGTATGATCTCAGCTATTTAATAGTTCATCTTTATGACTATGGAGAACGTTTCCTCCCGAGCATACATTTGATAAAGTGTCTCGGCGGCCGGCCCTCTGACTGCTCTATGGGCTATAAAACGCTGAAGCCGCATGTACATACTGACGTCGTGTCTTTAAGTGGCTGACTATTAAGCAGCTATTGTGTGTGAGCAGCAGTCGTGTGGCTGAATATGACCAGCAGATAGGAACATTGCTGATGGAGTTGGGAGAGCACATTACAGAGCACGCTATTCTTAACTGTCCATAAAGTGAGGTGGTACCATCTGAATAGCACTCGGGGTAATTATGGTCGGCAGCTCATCCTCCGTCAGCTTTGTGGCTGATTCCGTCTCCTTCTTTCAATTTCCTGCCTCGTTGAGGATGCCAGCAGATATGTGCAGAGGATGGCTCCTGCAAAGCAATGCAGCAAAGCACTTTATAATTAAAAGTGTTTGGAAGGTGACATGAAGAAGAAGCACTTTTACCTCAGCTCACCTCGCTTTGGGGAAGGAAACCAACAATCACAGGAGTGAAAAACGATATGAAATAATGCATTATTTGCACTGTATACCACAGATAGTTGTCTTTTTAATGGTTATTCAAGCATGCGGTGTGATAAACCAGTTAGTTTTCATTTCAGTAGTGTAGTGCATTCCAGAATTCCATTAGTCACAGTATAATTATCAGAGATAATTTGAATTACACGGGGTTATAATACAGTCAGAGCATGAGAAATGAGGATCCATCAAATGCATTTGAAACAAAAATGTCAGGGGGCTTCAAGGGTAAAAAACAGAAACTTGGCCGAATTCCAATTCTCCTTTTCACCGCTTCCCCTTGGTCTCCTTCTTGTCCCTCTAAACAGAGGGTCAAGGGGAAGGGGTGAAAACATTCCTCTAAGAATCGGGACACCAGTCGACCACCGCTACGTCATCAAACGTTGTCGCTAGCAGGCTGCTACGTCAGCAGAAGCCACTAGTCACAAACAAACAGTCAACATGCCATCGCCAATAGTTGCCATGGTTCTGGTGTTCCACAAGGCGCAGAAATGTAAGACGAAGAAGATATCTTCAACACATCCGAGTGCTGCTGGAGCAGTTTTGAGAATGTATATACTGAAAAAGAGGTTTTGTTGTGATAAATGTTGACCAAGATAATCAATGCAAAACTAAGGCTGAATCCTAATCCCAGCCCTAAGCCCAAAACCTTCGTTTGCACGAGACAAAGACTTTCCAGGAGCACACTGGCAACCAAAGGGTGCAGAGGGTGTCTATGTCCATGTCCATGTCTTGGAGGAATTCATGTCCTTGTCCAAGAGGAGTCCATGTCCATGTGTAGGAGGAGTTCATGTCCTTGTCCATGTCCAAGAGGAGTCCATGTCCATGTCTAGGAGGAGTTCATGTCCATGTCCATGTCCAGGAGGAGTCCATTTCCATGTCTAGGAGGAGTTCATGTCCACGTCTAGGAGGAGTCTGTGTCCATGTCTAGGAGGAGTTCATGTCCATGTCCAGGAGGAGTCCATGTCCATGTCCATTAGGAGTCCATGTCTAGGAGAAGTAAATGTCCATGTCCAGTTGAAGTCCATGTCCATGTTAGTTGGGATAGGACTGTGATGGCCGTTAAGGGCGATGACCTCAGACCAACATTTGTGTCCATGTGATTTCAGTTTCATCCATCATCTGTTTCATTCCACCGTCTCCTGGCCAAGCACTGCTCCCTCATCACCCACTCTCTGCGTCCCCCCATCAGGCCCCCATCAAAGCAGCACAGGTCACCACACTTTTCGTTGCCACAATGGAAAGACTCGTTCTGATCTTCTGCTTTCTGACCCCGACCAGCATGCTTCGTCTTTGCCTCCACTAAGTTTATCTGAAATACAGTCGTTGTTCCTCTGGTCGGTCCCGTCTGCACGTGCAGACGTTACCGTAAAGGTCACCCTCCGTCGTGGATGGCGGCTTCAACGCTTCTTTTCCTTGGAACGTTTATTACACATGTGGATATTTTATTTAGATTTGCCTGCACTACTAATTTATAATCAGTCACATTGAAAAGTCATTACTGGTATTGTCTGTTTAATTAGATTTCTCTGACTGTGATCCAGTGGTTGATTTCCACTCAGAGTGTTGGGAGGAGCTCATGTGTTGGAGTGCAGCGTTCCTTTGCAAAGGTGGAGAGACGGATCTGTGTGTGTGTGTGTGTGTGTGTCTGTGTGATGTCTTACTGTCTGTATAGTAACAGTGACGAGCTGCTGGACTCGAGCAGCTACACGGGCTGCCAAAACCCGACGCATCCTGTAATCATTTGTCAGAATTCAGCGCGTCTTCCCTCACAGAATTCTACCAGTGATGTTGTAACATTAATTCAGAGGCTGTGACCTTGTTTGAAGGACAGCTACATACAGTCATTAAAGTTAAACATTGTGTCACCAATTGCTGAACAGTGATGTAGACGCATGCAGGGAATAATATCACTGTGTCACAGCGCTTCAGTATTGTGAGTATCTGTTTTATGTATGCGGACAAAGGGCACCTTCAGCGCGTTCTGGCCGCTGAAGAGGGACCTTAAGTTCAACGTGTCATTTAGGCATATGTTTTTACTACCCAAGAGGTCAGTTTATCGTGTTTTAACCAGCTGAGAGGTCAGTTTTATGTGTTTTGCCAACCAGGGGGGCACTTTAGCATGCGTTTTTGCCTCCCAAGACGGCCTTTTATCATGTTTTAACCAGCAGTTTAGTGTGTTTTGCCAACCAGGGGGGCAGTTAAACACGTTTTTGCCGTCAAAGAGGGCAGTTTAGTGGGCATTTTTCAACAATTGAGCCACGGAGGGGGGAGGGGCCGCTCCCCCTGTCCCCCCCTTTGCACACCACTGTTCATAATCATATTTGATAGTTTCCTGCTTCCCATGGCCTTTCCCCTGAGTACTCTCTAAAATCAAAAAACTGGGTAGAAGCTTCTGTTTTGAACCACCTCTCCACCCTCAGACCTCCACCGGTCTGGTCGCATTTATAAAGCTGTCCAATGAAATACTGCATCTGCATCTACGCTCACTGCTTCATAAATTCTAATCAAAATGTGGTTATTCCAAATGTTTCAGTAACCTCAATATGGACCTTAACCCCACTATTGACTGCATGGAAACGTACTGAGTGTGTGTCGCACAGATGTGTGTGGTTTGGAACACAAATGTGTCAAACATGCTGAGCAATTTGGCTCATCTGAAACAGCTGAAAGCCGCCATGGGATGGATGCAAAGAAAGCCTCGCATGCCGCTTCATTTCCTCCTTCAACATCCTGCAGGTACGGCGCGACAATCACCTTCCCGCGAGAAAACACAGCTATCAGCACAGCGCTGTGATGGGAGGCTGGACACGTAACGAGAGGTGAAAGCTGAGGTTTTCAGCGCCGGTCACTCATGATCAGCCAAGATATTCTGAGTGTGGACCAATGAGAGAGAAGAAGAGAATATTTAGGAGTACTTTATATCTGCTCTCTCAGGGTACGTGAAGCAACTGAGCGAACAATGTACATAAAAGCCGCGCCATGGGCATGTACGCCGCTTTGTCTTATGGGAAACACTGATTAAAAAATGCTGCAATCACAGATAAAAGGAAGAGTAATCGCTGAGGGAACTGCTGCGTATGTAGTAATTATACTGCGTGAGCATCGCAGTCATCGTGTACTCCAGCTGTATTTGTGACGGGGTTGACATGGTAACCTCCCCACCGATATCATCGGACTGCAAAAAAGGAGGGCAACAAAACTCTGTGCTTCCTCTGCGGTGAACAATTGTTCATCTAGCCAAAGAAAAAAGAGAAATATGAAATAAAATTCTGAAATGTGACATTTGTGTACACTTCTGCCTCATTGACTTTATGAAATACCTTTGGCAAATGAAAGCAAAAGGGCAACTTTCACAGCTCCTTGAGATGAAAAAGTGCCTTTTTTTCCAAACTCTGCACAGAAAACAAACAATTACATTCTTGACTGCCTTTATTTACACCCATGATTGAGCAGTGCAGGCAGACAGGAGCCGGCAGATTAATTAACTAGCGCCTGAAAACCTTTATTCTCAGAGTGTTGTCACATTGATGGATGGCTGATTAAAGTCAATGAGATGGCTATCAGTACACAAGATCAAACCAGTCAAATAAAAGGGAAGGGTGGGGGGTGCGAGTGGGGAGGGGGGGGGGGGGGGGGGGGGGGGNNGGATGGGGGGGGGACCTTACCTCAAGGAAAAACAAAATGAAAGGAAAAAACACAAATTCAGGTATAGCGCTGGTGACCAGACGAGTTCTTTGTGCTGAAGGACGAGAAGAAAAGCAAGTAATTGGGGATGGAGGAGGAGGCTGAAAATACTTTGTATCATGCCAGCCGCTGCTCAAATTGCCTGCCTCGCGCATCTTTTGATGAGGTTTCTCATTAGGGGTCTATACAGCCCGGACTTTGGAAATATCACAGAATTAATTAAAATGATAGGAATGGAGAAAGTGGGCAGCCAATGACAGGACAGCAGAGGGGCCGGTATAATCATTGTTCTGATCAGAGCCCCATTGTCTGCCTGTGAATGTGCATGTTGACAGCAGCCAGAATCTCTTATATGTTTATCTGTATTCCCAGGCCAGTAGCTTGTTTCCAGCGGGCGGCGTGCTCCCAGTGCTGTGAAGAGGTTCAAAGGCCTCATTTAGTTGCCGGAGTGCAGGAAAGGGGGGGGTTGGTCAGCGGGCTCTTTTATCAGCTAGTTTTCAGATTTAGATAGAGAGATTCCGGCTGTGTTCATATCTGTCCTTCCTCTCACACAGGCGGGCTTTACTCGCATCATGCAGAGAAAAACACAAAATCCTCAAACCCGACGTTTCCTCCTTTGTCCGTTCCACACACTCCACACTGTAGGTTCTCCCGCCGTTATCGCCCCCCTGCCACGCGTTTGTCCTGCATTTGTGCCGCAGTCCAGCATGCTTATATCTGCCTCGGTGTAACCTGCAGTCACCGCTACTTCCAGGGCCGTGGCGTTTGCAGAACATGGCTGGTTGGGTTGATATTATCCTTTTATTTATATCACTCCGATCGATGACGGACTGCCATTGAGTTGGACGTCCCTGGCAATTTTGACAGAGAGGCTGCGTTTAATTCAGGTGATTTTCATTTCATTTTGTTCCAATACAGTGATTGGAAAGGAGCAGGATGAAGCGGACTTCTAATACCTGCACCTTTCTTAAAACAAACGACCGCTTACATCAGATGATGATAATAAACCTGTGTACATGAGTCAAATAAAGTAAACAAATAGTAATGATAAAAATAGTCTATAAATGAAACTATTTCATGACATGCTCTTATATAACTTCCCTATTTTGTGCTTATACATCTTCCTAAACTGAAAAATCTTTGTATAGCCTTTTTCTACTGTCAAAAAATTCCATATTTTACCACCAACAAGAGAAGTACACATTTGTTTTATATTTTACATTTGATGTTTGAAATTAAGTTTTCTTCTATGATTGTCGTCCTGTGAAACTGAAACAAATGACCTCCGCCGATACATTGATCCAAGATGGCGCCACGTACGAACGTCCTGGTGCTTCACGCTGTCGTACTTTGTTTGTTTTTTTACTGTAAATAATGTATATATAGACATATATTTAATAGACTGGACTTTTGTTAACTTCAATTCATTTATATATATATATATTTCTTATATCATTCCCGTTGTTTCTAGATCTATATTGTTTCTTTATATCAGGTCTATGCATGTTCATATTCATGTTTATTTATGTTTAAACTGTACACAGGAGCAAGAAAGTGAGTCAAATTCCTTGAATATGTTCACATACATGGCCAATAAAACAGGCTTATACTGATTCTGATTCTGATTCTGTAAGTGAACCAGCAGAAACATAAACAACAACTATAACGGCCCAACCAGAACATGAATCCCCCATCATCAATCGCCAGCGGCTCAGCTACCGCGAGAAAATGCCCTGATGAACATTCGATATATAAAGGGAAGCGGAGCCACACAGTCACCAATGATTGACCGCCAATCATTTTCATTCCCAAACGTTAGCGATTTCAGGCGTTACCTTAACTTGGTCTCACATTTTTGGCTCCAATGAATCCAAACAGAAATGCGGCTGCGCGTCACGGAGAACGAGGGTCGCAGCTGCATCGCCATTACGCACAACACTGCACACCGAGTCGTTCCAAAGCATTGTGGGGCTTCTATCACTGCGTCAGTGCTCATCCTCATGCTTTTTGGGATGTTTGCATTAATAATGGAGCAGTGCCTGAAAACAGGTTTGTGTGGTGAGTGTGTTTCTGTCAGCGCTGGTTTGTTGGAGGAGCAAAGCTTTTTTAACCCCTGACAGCTCCTTAAAAAAAACATTCTCAATCGTCCCTAAGAACAAAAAAACGTCCCCTCCCTATCTCAATCTTTTTAATCAACTACAGCCTGAAGATACATATCAAATACTAATTATTCGGGGGAGGGGGGGTTCCCTCTAAATGTTCCATATGCCAGTTTGTTTCCTTAACCATAGTATTTTAATTATACCTATTTTAATTAGGCTTTCTTTTTCAATTAAAAGCCTCAAAACTCAAATAATTTCCATAAGATGCAATTCAAGGAGGATTTTATTATTATTATTATCATTATTATAATAATTATTATTATCATTAGAGCCTCAGATGGTCAATGATTAGCAGCAACATTGAATTTGAGCAGTGACAGATTTTTATCGGAAACTCTCTTATTAGTTCCTGGGGACAAAAAGCGTCTCCTTCCAAAAGACTGCTGTAAAAATATCATATATGTATATGTTTTCCAACATCAAATGAATCAGTCTTGTTAATCGGCTTTAGCCTGAAAGATACATATCAAATATCACATTTTTGGGGGGATTTCGACCCTCTGTGGTCAAAACCTGATTTGGCAGTCTGGAGTTCTAGCATTTTCTCCTCCATGGTAAAATGGCTACCGTGGTTCTGACCGTGCTGCTGCTTGTGTTGGTGCACATCTGAGCCTGTATACAAAGTGAGCTGCAGTTGTCCCTGTCTGCTTGTCTCTGCTAGTTTTGATAAAGCCATGTTGCAAGGAGAAGTTGCCCAACCACTTTTACACTGACCCCCCAAAATACCATTTCGGCCAGTGCCATTTTCTCCCATCCAGAAGAAAGGAAAACATGGTATTCACTCCGAAGCAGGGTATTTTTGTAGAGAGCAGCAGATCACAGGTCACAATGCAGTCAGTCTCCAGTCTGAGTGCAGTTCTCCTCCTCGGTGACTCTCACTGCTTCTTTATCCGTCTCCGCCTGTGGTTTGGGGAAACTTAAGGCTTACTTGAGCCGAGAAGTAAAGACTGCATTCCAACTGTTTAATTACAGTGGAGATTAGCAGATTATTTTTGCATTACCAGAGCCTGTTGCTGCTCATCACATGGACGACCCGGAGGGAATGCTGCTCATTTCTGACTGAGAATTACCAACCAACAGCAGAAGTGGCTCTGCCATCCCAGCTGGAGCAGGAGCTAAAGTGTCACATGTCACAGGCATCCGTGTGCATTGTGTGCTAACAGCTAACACTGCACCAGCGTTGTCATGGGGCCCTAAAGCCAACATTTTAATATGCATGCGGGCGCACACACACACGCACACACACACACACACAAATGAAGTCAATTTAATAAACTATTATTCTTCACATTATTTCCAAACATTATGCTGTACTTTAACAGGAATTCATATTTATAAACAAGTATAAGCAACACAAAGTCGCGCGGAATCAAAATAAAGGACTCAAATTTCACTGGCTTGTGTTTTGAGGGTGTTGAGTCTCAAGTCTGAATGCGGTAGAAGTTTATTGCAGAATAGAACTGCGGCGAATGGTCATTTTGAGGGAACCTCGGTCCGCCAATGTCGAGAGCTCTCTCCCTCTTCGCTCCAATATGGCTCCTTAAATACAGCTGACTGGTCTTTGTTCTCAAGCCTCGCCAAAAAGAAAAGGTCTCTCTGCACATTGCTGAGATTATGTATCATCACTGAACTCCCTTTCAATCCCTTTTTGATGGTGCATTTCTTCTATGTTCCAGAATCCTAAACCATGCCTTAATGAGATGAGATTCCAGATGTGTAAAGGAAAAACAGTATATCAGATATTTCAAGGGCCAGCCTTGGCCACACGAGCATATCAGTGCATGTGAACCACCTCTAACAAACTACCACTGTGACCACAAACTACAAGAGTGAAAACACATTCCAGTGCCAGACACCAGTCCGATGTGGAGGCAGAAGACTCACGTTAACAAGGTTTAGAGAGGCCTAGCTGCTCGGGCCAAAGCCAAAGGGAGTGGAGAGGGTTGGCAAAGCGAGCCAGATGTGCCCTTTGTTTATATCTGTAATGCTCACATTTAGTCCCTTCAATGGAGACGAAATGGAAAGCCAGGAGAATTAAGAGAAAGACCTTTGATTCCCCCCAGCAGGGAGCAGGATGGTGAGGGCAATTTCTATGCAGTCAATATTGGGGTTAAGGTCCATATTCCAGTTACTGAAACATTGGGAATAATCAGTTTCCATGCCGTGATGTTTGTGTCTTTCATCACACTGATGAAGTGATTGGTTTCCTCTTCACTCCAAAAGTGTGGCGTGGTGTTGCTCTCACCTTTGGCCATGTTTACAAGGAGTTCCTGGACTCCAAAGACCAAGATTCATTGCCAATGCAATAGAATAGAATAGAAAGCCCTTTTTTGTCGTCATACAGTTGTACAATGAAATTACAGAGCTTCTCCCGTTATCAGTGCACACAGCAACAGTATCACAAATAAAAAATAGGTATGAAAAAAATCTTACATGTAATTACAGAGTGATTATGAAAATAAGTATAAACAATTGCCTTATATGCAAGGCAATTTGTGTTTTCTGCAACAGAACATGCGCGGAACACTAATTCATCTTCTTTGAGATGAGAATATTTGGCTTTTTAGAAACACCATTCAAATGGGATAACGGTGTTTACACAAGCAACCGGGTTATTGCTTATATTCAGGTTAGAAAAGGCTGATTGACTGCGTGTGAACGTAGTCATTGAAAGCACCATGCACCAGCCTCCTAGTCAGGTGCTAACAAAGCTCCTCCCTCCCAGGAGCTTGTTGGACTTGATTGTTTGTGAGCGGAGATGGTATGATGGCGAGGAGGTCAGCTGAAGTTGATGTGATTTCAAAAGCAAGTGAGCAAGAGAGTCCATCTGACTTCACTTTTGTTAAGCTTCATTAGTATGGACAGGATGCACATGAGGATCCAGAATGCAGCCCTATAGCTGGATAAATGCAAGCCAACCCGTATTTTAACAAAGGAAACCACAACGAAGGGGTCAAATAAGTCGAAACCATAAAATGAAAACAGGGGATGTGTCCGAAGTCGTTCCCTCCTCCCTCCTCCCCATATAGGGTTGGTTTGACTATATAGAGGACTATAATCAGCTCATTCACAACAGACACTCATCATCAATTGACGCGCTGTTAATGACGTCACTGCTGTGGCACCATTACGATGTCAGACTGCCGCGGCTCCCCTGCTTCTCCCATTATCATTTCCACATGACTAAAACCGGATGATGTGTGACGTTCCTGAAATTTCCAGCCTCCGTATGCGAACTGCCCTGTCCCTCCATCATGTTTCCTCTTCTTCTTTGGAGACACGATGCATGATGGGATATCCACCACTTGTGAGCGACCATTGGATGGTCACCACTTTGCACTGGATTTGATCACAAAGGTTTCGGATACCACTACAAAATGGCATAACCCTTATATGGGGGCTCAATATAGGTGTTAGACCCTATATAGGACTCTATATAGGGGTTAGGGGGCGATTTCGGACACAGCCAGACAACCAAGAAACTCTAAAAGCGACCAACAAGGAGAGGAGCATAAACATTCCAATCAAAAGTCAAACGATGGCGTTGATTGACCTCGTGTCATTGGGACAAAGTGCTTCACCAGCTTGTGTTCGACATGAGCCGGCCCACGTGTGTTGATGTCTGCCTGAAAGCGAGTGTTGGCGTCAGCGGCTGAAGTAGAATTGCTCACGGTGGGACAGATAGGGAGCAGCTGTGAGTAATTGTTTCGCTCAGTTGCGAAGGCTCATCCTGGCCCTTTATAGATAAGCGGGAGTAAATCTCCCTTGATGTCCTGGGAGAGCAGGGGAGAAGATGGAGACGGAGGAGAGCAAACACCAGGCAATGGCCAAGCTCTGTTTGAACTGATTCTTCAAGACCTCCAGTTTCAAATGACTTTTTGAATTGGGTGAAAGGAAAGCCAGCGTTATTCTGCTCCTCCTGATTGATGTCGCAGAGGCTTAAATGCGGAGGGGTTGTATTATATTCATAATAATCAAAAAAGGGCAACGGGAGCAGAGCATAAGAGCGAAGATCGTTGTCAGCTCACTTGTTACACGAGTGGCGGGAAGCGCGAGCAGCCAGCTGACTCCTCTCGGAATAAAGAGAAGTTTGGTGCCATTGTTGAACATTTCACCAAAACTGATAACAGGTACAAATACAGGAACCTGAGGAGTCAAACCGTGCATGATGTCTGCGGAGAGGGATGGGGAGCAATATGCTGGCACTGGTGATGGCACTCCAATTACCTTTTTAAATGAATGGGGTTAACTGGCCACGGGCCCACTGTGGCCTCTATAACCAGTTGAATAAGGGCTGCAGGCCTTAATGCTCAATTCCGATTTTGTGCTCAGATCAAATGTTTAAATGTTTAAAGTGCGATGTGAACAGCTCACGCTCCTGAAATAACCCGCATGCTCAGGTGAACATCAAAGACGCCACACACAGAACAGTGTTTACGGAAGCAAACATGGCGGCAGCCGGTGAAACTAGTCTTTATGGTCTAATATCAAAAACAACAAACGGCAAATTTGTGAGCGGGTGATGTTAGAAAGGAGGAAGAGGAGACAGAAAAGGAACATTTTAATGATGTCTTTATTATGTCTTTGGAAATTTATTCCAAAAACAGATTGGTTACAATGAGACCCCTCAGGTTTGGCTTTCACCGTAGTGTCGCCCCAATAGTAATTAGGTCGAACACTTTGCTATCCCTCCATTGGCTGGCTCCATCTTTGTGGTCTTCCATGTTTATTGTTTTCATTGTGACTCCCAATGTGTTCCCACCTCCATTTTTGTCAGCGGTTCAGAGCTGTGACGTTTGTCGCTCCAGAAAGACATCAAATTGAATGCGACCTGGCTGTTCAGACTGCGGTCGCATTCAAAACCTGATACGTATCCGATGGAGTCCCACATTTGAAAGTGGCCCGAATCTGATTGTAAACTCTCAGATTCATTGTGACTTGTGCTGTTCACACTGTCAGAAACGAGGGCAGATACGGGTCACATTTGAGTGAAAACATCTGATTCAGGTCACTTTTGACTGCAGTGTGAACGTAACATAAAAGCAGGAGTTTGTCAAGAATGTGGAACAGAACCAGCCGGACGTAAATGCAGGACACAAACACACGGTTGTGCAAAGCAAAAAAGGGGGTAGTTTCTTACAGGCAAGGTCGGTATACAAGAAGGCAGTTCCAAGGTCCAAAACCAAGCAAGGTATAATCCGGCGTGGCGAAGACTATGAGGACAACCTGAGGACTGAAAAGTGCAACAAACTGGCAACAAGACTGAGAGAGACAAGAGGTAATGGGGAGTGACTGGGATCAGGTGGGATGACCACTCAGGGAAGCAGGTGTGACAAGACGAGGGAAAGGCAGGACAGGAACCAAACCCAGACACAGACAAGGGTCAGTGATTTCAAAATAAAACAGGAAGGAGCAGGACTGAGCTCTTGTTTGTGAAGACGTTTTGCATCTCATCGAAGAGGGTTCTTCAGTTCTGCGAGCAATGGGATCTTTGTGCCACCAGGGGCAGTGGTGTGCACGGGGGAGCAGTTGCATCTCTGTCACGGCCCACTTGTTCAAAAACATGTGCTAAAGTGCACTCTTTGGAGGTAAAAATGAGTAAAGTGCCCCCCTGCTTGGCAAAACACACTACACTGCCATCTTGGCTGATTAAAAGATGATAAAATGCCCTCTTGGGAGGCAAAAACGTGTGTTTGAGTGCCCTCTTCCGAGGCAAAAATGCATGTTAAAGTGCCCTCCTGGTTGGCAAAATACACTACACTGCCATCTTGGCTGGTTAAATCAGGATAAAAATGCAAAACAGCTCACTTAAGTGCCCTCTTGGATGGAAAAGTACATTAACATGATAAACTGCCCTCTTAGATGGGAAAAACGCGTGTTTAAGTGCCCTCTTCATTGGCAAAACACACTAAACTGCCCTCTTGGCTGGTTAAAACACGGTTAAGTGCCCTCTTGGATGACAAAAAAGCGTGCTTAAGTGCACTCTTCAGTGGCGGGAACATGCTTTTGTGTTTTTTTTGCCCTCACCCTTCAAAAAGTCTATGCACGCCACTGGCCAGGTGCCAAACCAGCCCATTGTTGTGGGCCAACAGCTTTCAAAGGTGGGACCAATCTCGGAGTCCATTTCCGATTTTCATAAAAGCTCCTCTGCATGTCTGGAAATTCTTCTACAGTGTCAGTCGTCACATACTCACGATCAGCTGTCAGAGTTGCCCTTTTCGCATGCCATGGTTTTGGTGGAGGCCCATCGCCGCCAGCAAGTGGACTAGAAAAATGTGGGAATTTAACCGTTTCATTATTGTCAGTTGTTCAGGTTATTAATTTGTTTGACGAGGGATTTCATGTGGAGTTGTAGATCAGCTGTTTGGATAAGAATAAACAGGCAAAAATATATTCTTATCGAGTGCTCTGGTATTTCACGCTACAACCAAATGAAACTGGAAAACATGTCACTCATGAACAAATGCGGTGAAGAATGCTGAATGCTGCACATGAAGATGTGTTTGTCTGGAAGCCAAAGCACTGTCACAACACAGACAACATCAGATAACACAAATATTATAAACCTCCACCTACAAATGGTGCACGGCAAAGACAGGGAATGATTTCCAGAGGTGCAAAAGGGCTTGTTGTCTGTTTATTTCATTTCAGTTGGCCTCGAGGGCTCTTCTCTCTCTCCCTCTCTCTCGCACACACACACACACACACACACACACACACACAGAGCACAACAGGAAACTCACACCGCTAAAAGCCCGAATGAAGACGTTTAGTCAGGGAAAATTAATTAACTGTGCAACAGGTCAACAAACAGATTTGTGTGGCGCCTTTGAGGGATTCAGGTTGCCTCTGAATTTCAGCTGGATGGACTTGTTATTGTTTTCACATTTATTTTCGCACTATATATTTCTATATTTGTGTGTATGATCCATACATTCCTACTTCCCATTCCTTTATCTCTCCTTGTGTGAGCGCCAGCACATGAAATGCATATTAACGATGTCACAAATGCAGCCATCAGAATACCAGATCTTTACAGTTTATACACTCATGGAATTACGAGACCCTCTGGGAAGGGTGCGGTGTTAAGGTTAATGCGTAATTAAAAATGTCTGTGAAACGACAACAATGAAAAATAAGGAAATTGCGATGTAAAAGTTGCCTGATTCTTCAGAAATATGCTTATGCAGCAATGATTTTATCACAGAAAAAAAGTAATTTGCTGTGGTGGGCAGTCGACCCTCCTCGTTGCCTATGTAAAATTACAGGCACTTAAGTGCCCTCATTAAGGGTAAAAATGCACATTAAACTGTCTTCTTGAAAGTAAGAACGCTGCTAAAGTGCCCCCATGGTTGGCAAACACACTAAACTGCCCTCTTTACGCAAGAGAGCAGTGTAGTATGTTTTGCCAATGAGGAGGGCACTTGAACAAGCGTTTTTGCCTCAAAAGAGAATTTTAAAGATTTTATCAGGTTTATCAGGTTTATCAGGTAACCCTTACCCTTACCCTTACCCTTACCTGATAAACATGATAAACTGCCCTCCCGTCTGGTTAAAATACGTTTAGGTCTCCTCTTTGGAGATAAAAACGCATGTTTAAGTGCCCTCCTCATTGGCAAATCACACTAAACGTCCCTCTTGGCTGGTTAACTCGGATGAAATGTCCTCTTGTGTGGCAAAAACGCTTATTTAAGTGCCCTCCTCATTGGAAAAACACAATAAACTGCCCTCTTGGGTGGAAAAACCCCTCTAAACTGCCCTCGTGGCTGGTAAAAATGCATGCTCAAGTGCCCTCTTTAGTGGCGAGAACGCGCCGCAGGTGCCCCTTTTTTTTTCTTTTCGCCCCTGGCCTTCAAAAAGTCTATGCACGCCACTGGTCGTTTGATTGCTGCTCATGGAAACCAGATGGAGCAGCACCGCTATAAGACCGACAGATCATTCTCTCAGCATTCAATCAACGGGCAGAGTGGGACATCTGTCAGAGGGTCTTTGTCGGGCGTATTTCTGGTGCCGTATCTTTGGACCGCAGCAGTCGGAAAGTGCCAGGAGAGCCCAGGGACCCTCACAGGCCCATAAACCCTCCGCACCCAACCCTTTTATGGCGACACCCCCCCGAAATGTAACCGCAGAGACGAGTCCAGAAACTGTGGTGAGAACAGTTTTCACTTCAGCCCGAATCCTGCTGTAAATAACTCTCCTCTCTCCACACTGTAAAAAACTTTATGGCAGCTTTTATTTTATTTGCTGTGCGGCATTCAAGGTTTGCAGGAGTGAAGCCGCGCCGTCCGACAGAAAAGGTTGTGGCTGCAGGGGGAAAAAAAAGTCTGCAGCTCCAGAAAATAACAGACAGTGAAACCTGCCGTGACCCTTTTGTGATGCAGCAGCCGGACGAGGCGACAGCTTTGGGAGAATCCTAATCACGCTCACTGCGGTGGGTGTTTCCAGAGACGCTCCAAATGTTAATCCAAGATCATTATTTTTAATTGGCTGCATCGTAAAATACCACCACATTTCATGTCATGTTGTTCTCTGTGGATAGCATTGACATTCTGTGACCCGTTATTTGAAAAAAAATAATAATCAAGAGCCTCTAGATTATGACCCCAAAAAAATATGTCTGGATCCGAGCAACCTTTTAGATGATGAGATGTGACTCAAAGGCCGGAACCAACGCACACCAAACACACTCCAGCACACTTTGTTCTGTTCCTCAATGAGGCGCAATCGTTAGTTGACAGAATTTTGGCAACAGAACAATCTTTGTAATCTTTTTGTGGCTCTTAAAGGGACAGGATGTTCATAATACGCTTGGAAACCTCCCTCCCTCCAAATCTGAGGTGTTTGGAGTGGGAGGGGCCTCCCATTCACTACAACCACTTCTCCCAGTAAATTATTATTTTAAATGTAATACTTAACTGGAAACATGCGTTCAAACTATTTAATTAGCAAGATGATGGAATACAATGCTCTTTTTTTTATAAAGCTGAATAAGTTATGGGATAATGAAAAAAAACCCTCTAGACTGACTATTCACCAGCACAACAGCTTCAGTATAATAATAATCATTATTCTTAGTCGTAGTCGTAGTACAGCAGAGAAAGCTAAAGATGAAACTTCATTTCGGTGAGCAGCACAAACACTTTCACACACAATTTAGTCTTTAATTCTGCCTCTACTTAAGAGAGCTGTGATGTATCGAGCAGTGACAGTCTGGAATCAGCTTCCACCCATAATACACCTGAGACGGAAAAAAATGGAGATTCAAAACACGGTTAAAAGAGGCCATTATCTGGTAGTAATAGTAGTAGTAATGTTTTGCTAGCTGGCAAAATTCTTATTTTGAACTGCAATTTTCTAATCCTACTGAAATTTGTTGAAGGAGCGGAACTTATTTTATATGTGTAACATTGTTTTGTATTTTCATTGTTCAATTTTAATTTGCACTGTATTATGTTTTGATTTAATTGTCATGTATGAGTTTTTTCAACCCAGGAAAAATAGTCTTAAAAATAAAATAGTCCTTAGTGAGGACTAATGGGGATCCATAATAAAAACCCTGCTCCACTCGCTGGAGCCGTCCAGCTCTTTCTGTATGCGGTCGTCGTCGAGCAACGTGATGGAAGGTTTGTACGAGGGGGGTCCCAGTCCCATATTGATATCGGATAGCGGTCTGATATCAGTGGAAAATAAGAGTATCGGATTATATCGGCCTGCATCTAAAATGTCAGATACAAGCAGTCCATTCCAGACTCCACTCCAGCTCTCCTATGTAGAATATGCTTGTGTTTAAGTTAAACTAGAGGTTATTTTGCACTTTAGAAATATAATTTTTGGTTTATTATTTATTGGGGTTATTTTTCAGAGTCTTCTGATGTATTTTGAATTTATTTTATTCGGTTAATAATCAATGGCTCAGTTTTTCTCATAGCTACTGTTGCTCACTATTGTCAGACTCGACTATTATATGATCAAGCCTTTTCTAACATTCCATACTACAAAATAAGTCATAAAAGTATGTATGATTCCTGCGGATATCAGATCAGATCGATATTGGTATCGGCCAATACTCAATGCTGCAATATCGGTATCGTATTTGTTCGGATTTCCCTCCGAAAGGGCATGTCAGGGAGCACGTGAAGCAAATCATTACAACTCGTGTTTGTCTTTGTCTTTTTTACTAGGTCCAAACACAGGTTATAAACCTGAAACATATAGTAGATACAGTAAGTTGCATAATACATCGAGAAAGCACATTAACTAAATCTGACTTTTAAATGTTGACCAATTCAATGAAGAATCATCAATATCACATCATCACACAAATTGAGTATTAAAGTATCAAAGTTAAGAAATACTAGCAGTTTACTACATACCGACGGGATCTGTGCTCCTTATGACGGTTCTTAGGTGGAATTACTTTTAACTGCTAAGGTTCACAAACCCTTCAAGCTTTTCTGAGCTTTAATCTCTGAACATTAAAGGCTTTAAAGCATCTTTTAAACAACAGTTTCACTGGATAACATTTCTTTTTTCTACTTTCTGGAAGAGAGTTTAACAGTATTGGAAATGACAAAGTTGTATCGGGACACCCCTAGTTTGTACCTCCTCAAAGACCACAGCGTTTCCTTCTTCACTGCCATTATAACAAAGGACAAGAAGAAGAAACTGTTACTAGTGTTGATGACGCACTGATGCTGTGGTGATTCTCTGAACCAATCAGTGTCTGCGATGTGTCTACGTCACCTTTTTAGTACCCGAAAGTTGGGCTGCTTCTTTTGGAACCCGGAAGAAGCAGCCACTAAAAAAGTAGCACAAGGTACCACCTACTTTTTCTCGGTGGAAACGCACACAGATGCGAGCCGAGTAGAGCCGACGCCGTCAGTGGAATCACAGCATTACAAATCACCTCCAGCTCATCTGGATGTAAAGACCAACATGAGCACTGATGGCCCAAGACAGACAGAAGTGGACGGACTTCGCTGCTGCCCTCTGCACCAGTCAGGGTGATACGGATTAGTAAGGAAGCAATACAAAGTCAGCTAAAAACTAAGCGTGGCGAGTCTATTCCACAGCTGATGGTGTGTGTTATGGCCTTCAGGACTTGCTCACGGCGCCCGGGGCTTTCAAACGGCAGCGGAGGAGGATTTCCAGGGTCGCCCCCTTCAGGCAAGGCAAGGCAAGGCAGCTTTGTTCATTTATAGAGCACATTTCATACACAAGGTAACTCAATGGGCTTTACATGATTAAAAGCACAACATTTAAAAGCTGTTAAAAAAAGAGTACAGAAAGTACAGAAACAAAGCTTACTAAAATTAGTAAAAGGACAAATAGTGCATTCAAAAGCACTCAAAAACTACTAAAATTACGAAAAGGACAAGCAGTGCAAAAAAACAAAACAACAAATAATGATTTTAAAATGCTTTAGAAGAGCTCAATCATGAGAATGGGAGAAAATAAGAGTTTTTAACATGGTTAAACCTGTTTTAACACTTCTGTTGGCAGCTGATTCCATTTGTTTTTATTCCATTTGCTTCACCATGTTTAGTTTGAACTCTGGGTTCCACTATTTGACCTGAGACTGAAGATCTCAGAGCCCCATCGGCTTTATAGTCTATTAGCATTTCATTGATGTATTCTGTATATCTACTGGAGATAAAAGCATGGATGAGCTTCTCCTGGTCTTCCTGGGACACGAAACCCTTCACTCTGGATACGTTCTTCAGCTGGTAGAAGGCTGCTTTGGTGAACGATTTGATATGGCTGCTGAAAGTCAGATCCGAGTCTATCAGCAAACCTCTTCAGGCAGAGGCTGCACGCTGGTGACTCAACCAACCCCCAGATGATGAAATTCACCACTTTGAGAGACATGTGGAGAAGATGAACAAACTGGTGTGTTTTTTTTGTGTGTGTGTGTTCCTGTCTGTCATAGCAATAAGAGCATTCAACACATAAGGCCTTCATCCTTTATTTAAAAAGCTAATCAGTTGGCCTGATTGCAGCGAGTGGCCTTTTGTAACATCTTTAATCCAGCGAGTGTTTTAAGAAGTGCATAATTGAAATTCTGTTCAGGATAGCTGCAATTTTCAGCGGCAGGATAATGAGCCATCAATTGGCCTCAGCTGGGGACGTGAGGGACTGCTTTAAATGTGCCATGTGATGAACCTTTGATTGGTCGGCCAGTGGCGGCTCCTTATTGACGATACTGCAGAGGGCCAAGGATGCCTTATTTAGTCCTCACCCTTATCCTTTGCTGGTCCTAATTAAGCAATCAGCCGCATTGGGCATCCTTTAATGATGCCTTTGTCATGCTAATTGATCATCTATGCTCTGAAAGTACATGCAGACCCAGTGGATGTCACCTGCATTTAGTCAGACACACTGCCTACGTTTACATGCAGTCACTATTCAGGTTAAGGTACATATTTCCGTTGCTGAAACACTTGGAATAATAGTGTTTGCATGAGTGAGCAAACAGGGTTATTCCTGTATACACGGTTATTGGCTACATTTACATTCTGTGAAATAATCCTTTTTCTAAGTGGAATATTAGCAATAACCTGGTTGCACGTGGCCATGTAAACACCAATAACCCATTGGAATTTTTAAAACCCCTCATCTTCCCCCTGGTTCCTCCTTCTCTAAGGTGAATATGTGATGATGTCTCCTCCTATCAGGATCTCCACATCAAAAGGAAGATGAATTAGTGTTGTGTTCATGTTCTATCAGCAAGGAATCTTGGTCTTTGGAGTCCAGGAACTAGTGGTAAACATGGCCAAAGGCGAGAGCAACACCACGCCACACTTTTGGAGTGAGGAGGAAACCAATGACTTCATCAGTGTGATGAAAGACACAAACATCCTGGCATTTGGAGACGCTAGAAAGTAGCGGGATAGACAGATCCACAAAAAGGGGAGCGCAAAGATACGCCAAGCGGGGTTTGTAGCAGACCTTCTCCGTGCGTGGCTGCTTTGATCGCCATATCACTATCGATTACAATCACCATGGATACAGGAAGAACCCTTGGAAACGGTTTATTCCCAATGTTTCACTAACTGGAATATGGATCTTAACCCCAATATTGACTGCATAGAAACATAGTCACTGTAATCAGTTGGGATCTCCCGATAGGTGGATACCATATCAAATATTCGGCTTAGATTCCCAGGGGGAATATTCGGGTTTTTGAAATTGGTGTGTTTACATGGCCGCCTGCAACCGGGTTATTCCTAATATTCTGCTTAGAAAAGGCTTATTGACTGCATGTAAACATAGTTCCTGTAGATGTAATGTTGCCACATGTTTGTTTCTCTAACCAATGTCAGGGTTCAAGCAAACCAACTAAAACACTGAATGATACAACAAGAATTTGAACCTAAAGAGCGTTTGAACGGCCATAATGGTGGATGTGCTGTTGCCAGTGTGTTGCTGGTCCTTCACACGGCATTACTAGAATCTCCCGAAAACATTCTTGCTGGTGCTCTCATTAATCATTTGTAGATATTAAATACTTCTAAGAATTCATTTGTCAGAATAATTTGATCAGAGCTATGTAAATACTCATCAATTTACCTGAGTGATCTCCCAATTCTTTCTCAAGACTTTTCATCTCCATTAAAAAATAACACCAAATAAGCTGATATAGACTCTGACAAAAGCTGATAAAACCAAATTGCAACTGAATTGAAATGGTGTCGTTGCACCTGAATATTAAAATGATAAGCTTCCTTTGTTGTTGAAAAGCGAGCTGACGGAGGTGAAGTGAAGTCCACCACTCAGGCAGGCAAAGGCCAGCAAAGGCAGAGGATTGAAAATTCATGGATGAAAAATGAATAAACAAAGCATTTGATATGTGACTCAGTGACTTTCCATGTGGCGCTTAGCAAATAAAAAAAGTTTCTGAGTCTCATTAAGCTCTGTAATTAGCTGAGTGGAAAAGTCATTGTACAAAAAAAGGAGAAAAAACAACACAATGGTCTCATTTAAAATGATGCACGACATTAGTCAGTTATTCTCCACAATCTGTTTTTAATGGAGTTTTGCAAACAGTGGGAGCTGTGGTTTGCAGGAGGTAAATCAGAAGTGCAGCAGGACCTACAGGAGCTCCTCACTGCGGCAGAGCCATCAGCGCGCGACGCGCTCGCTCTTAAAGACATTAATGAAGCAGGGCGATAAATCGGATTTGGATTATTTTCTGTGTTCCCAGCGTTCCTCGCTTCTTTCCCTCATGTGTTTTTCTTGAATTCTCATGTTGCCAACCAACCGGGCTGCGAGAGATTCGCCATTAGCTCCGATTCTCATCACGTTTGTGGTGGATTAAGATCGACAGGGTTCCTTTAGGATGTTTCGCTTCTCATCCAAAATTTTGCTGGTGAGGAACGATTCAGGTGTCAAACCTCTATCCATCATGGACAATGAGGAGCGCCGTCTCCACCTTACACTGGTCAGACAGTCCAACATCTTCTGAACAAACTGGTTCGGCTCCACCAGCAGGAGATCTTTCCTGCCACATGCCATTGCCCTTTACAATAAGACCTCAGCCTGGTGTTTAACTCTGGTCCAGAACATTCCATTTATCTTCACTTTACTGCACCTTATTGTTTATATGCACTATAGTCTAATTATTGTTTGTATATACTACATCTTTTATAATTTATATTGTAAATGGGAATACTATTTATTTATTTTTTAACTGCGTTCCATTCCTTGATGTTGCTGCACTGTAATTTCCCAGTTTGGGATCTATCTATCTATCCATCTATCCATCTATCCATCTATCTATCTATATACCTACCTACCTACCTACCTATCTGTCTATCTACCTATCTATCAATCAATCTATCTATCTAGGTCATTCACAACTTCAAGGTTGTAAAGGTCACACATTCGCTCTTGGTCATGAGGCCAAGTGTTGATGGATTGAGCAACATGGACTCGTCTTCACAGTTAGTGACGAGTCGACGTGTTTGATTTCTAAAGCCGCGTTCACACCGGACGCCACTTGGCGAGCAATATCACGTCAGTCGTGTGTCCTTAAAATGGCCCATGTTGTCACCGCCGCACCTGACGCTCTAGTATCTTCAGTGACGTCACGCTCGCTCAGTTTCTCCACAAAACTTTATTTGTGATTTCTGCAATGACTGAGACAGCGTCTATTATCGCTCCGGACTTGATGTGCAAGTCCCAGAAAGGCCAGATAAACACCAACTGCACGCACCTCCAGTCCGAATTATATCAAATGCTCAGTTCAAAAACACAAACGTAATCTGCTGGAGCGAGACAGTCTACAGTGCTAATGCTAAACGCTAATCGGTCCGCTCAAATTGCTCCACGGTGTGATAAATCTCTGGCTGCAGGAACACAGCAATGATTGCCGAGCAGTACGGCGTCCAGTGAAGCCAGTAAAAGACAACGCTGAAGTGTGTGTTTAGTGGATGTGTTCTATTGCAGTTGCGATACATGTTGTTGAGATCTGTTAGAGTTGGTGTGTGGAGCCTGATGCCTCTGGAAGCCGTGGTGGTTATGTGTGTGAATTTGGCCTTGTTTTTAAGAGATATCAAGCGCCCAAGTTGCCCAGGTGGCGCCGTCCAGTATCGTGACGGCAGGCGGAGCCTAAACATGGCTGTAAATTGACATGGAAAGTGGTCGACCAGCCGGCGTCAGTCGTGGCCAACACTTGAAGGTCTCTACAAGAACTAATAATGACTTTAAAAGGGATAGTTGGTATTTTTTGACATGAAGGTGTATGAGCTCCTCACCATCAGTGTGCTTCATCAGCAGTGACTTTTCCTCCACTGCGTCCCGTGAGCGGACTTCCGGCCGGTTTTGCTGTTGCAGAAAGTAGTTCCGTCTAGTTGCTGGAGTCACACGGATAAAGAGTTTTGCTCTAAAAAAAACCCCAACATGCGTTCAAAAGAGTCACCTCTTTGCATCACCAATTCTTGGCCCAAAGAAGTCCGACCTCGCAATCACCCGGCACTGCGCGCACCTTCATCATCTGTTTCACAGCATTTATGTGCTCGGAAGGAGACCGCTGCGACATGTCTCCTTCCGCCTCCCTCCTCCTTCAGCTGATGGAAAGGTGCGCGCAGTGATACGAAGGGAGGGAAAATAGTGCCGGGTGATTGTGAGGTCGGACTGTTTTGCTGCCAAGAATTTGTAATGAAAATGGATTACTCCTTTGAACACATCTTGTTTTTTTTTTTCATGGCAAAAAAATCTGAACTGAACTATCCCTTTAACTATTCATGTAACGTCATACTGCAGAGAGGACAGATCCACTTGTTTGCACTGAGCGGTTTTGCGCCGAATCACCAGAAACCAACACGATCAGATCTCTGGCTACATTTGACTAAACACCAACTTCGCTCCAGTTCTGAGATAAGTAGCTCTGTAATGTCTTCCCCTCACTGAACAATACTTTGGGGTTATTTCACCTGCATGCTCCTCCCTACACTTTTCAACTATATCCCCCCCCCCCCCTCCCGCGGTGGAAGAGGAGCCACATAAGGTGAATCTTGAAATAAATTCAGGGGCCTCTCTCACTTTGAAAAGTTTAAAAGAGGCTGCCCATTCTGTGAAATCACTCTTGGTAGCAGAAAAGAGAGCTGGAGGTGTTAATTTCATGGGTTAGGTCTTAAATTGAGCTCTACAATTTTCTCCCTGAGTAGATTAGAGGAAGGTCCCACTGTCCTCAGGTGAGGCCGCCCTCTCCTCCCTCTGACTCATCACATATTGATTCCTTCCACTTCTGTTTGAACCGCACTAACCCCTCCAACACTCGTGCCCCTTCAACTTTGCATGCCAAACCTCCCGCGATTGTGGCGGCACATGTGGCGGACCCAGCGGGCCCAGCAGGGGTCCACGGGGGGTGACGCGTCCCCTCGGGCCTTCGACAACCAGCCGGCGCTGTGGACAAATGGATTGGGCCCCCTGGCGTACTTGTTGGTGACGTGTGGCTACGATTGCACAGTGAGAGCTTTATCTTCGCCCTCCGGCTGGAATGCATTTCATTACATCTGCCGGGCGCGAGGTCGTGCTGCTGTCAGAAATACCAACGAATAACAGCAGAGTCATGGCGCCGGTGTCACACTGGCTGTGTTTCCATGCAGTCAATGAGCTTTTCTAAGAGGAATATTAGCAAGAACCTGGTTGCGCGCAGCCATGTAAACACCAATAACCCATACCCATAACCCTCCTCTCCCCGCTGGTTCCTCCTCCTCTAAGGTGAACATGTGATGATGTCTCCTCCTATCAGGATCTCCACATCAAAAGGAAGATGAATTAGTGTTGTGTTCATGTTCTATTAGCAAGGAATCTTGGTCTTTGGAGTCCAGGAACTCCTTGTAAACATGGCCAAAGGCGAGAGGCAGCACTTTTGGGGAGTAGGAGAGTCCAAAAAAAGTTAACAAACAAATGTGACAGCACTTGATGGCTTCACACTCTGAGGCAGAGACATGCAAAGTGAAGCAGCGGTGAGGAAGGAGGAGGCGGAGGGCGGGAGGATCCAGAGAAGAAGAAGGAGGGCGGGAGGATCCAGAGGAAACGAAACAATCACATGTACATCAGTGTTTTCAGCCAATCATAGATCAATACCAAAACAATATCACCTGTATGATGTTTGTTGAGGGCACTCGGAAAATCACTGGCTACGTTTCCATGCAGTCAATCAGCCTTTTCTAAGAGGAATATTAGCAATAACCTTGTTGCGCACGACAATGTAAACACCAATAACCAAGTGTAATATGCTCATATCCCGGTTTTTAAAAACCCTCATCTTCCCCCTGGTTCCTCCTTCTCTGAGGTGAATATTTAATCGTGTATTATCATGTGAATCTTGGTCTCCAGCACAGGAGTCCAGCACAGGCTCTCCAAATTAATGGGAATTAACGGGAATTTTCTGGAATTTATATGAACTGCATGAACGTGATTAATGCAATATTTTAAAATGAAATTATAAATGAATTTTCAGGGAATTTGGGGGAATTTTCCCTCACTGAGTCAAACTGTCATGAATAAAGTCGTCAATATTTGTCATAAGCTAAAAAACACATGCAAATATGGCTGATACAACATTTATAACAACACTTTTAATGTCAATCTTCTTTTGTCTACAGAATCAATTGATTACAATCACCATGGATACAGGAATAACCCTGTTTGCTAACACATGGAAACGGCTTATTCCCAATATTTCACTAACCGGAATATGGACCTTAACCTGAATATTGACAACATGTAAGCGTAGCCGTTGTTTACCAAATATCAGATTAACATTTATTTTTTCATGAGCACCCAGCCTCGTGCCAGACAACATGCACACTTCCTCCGTGGCTGCTTTCGTAACTTAAAATAAACTCACGGCGAAAAGTTGCAAAGTGAAAATGAGAAGCTTTGTTTTCGAAGGGTGTCCTCGCTGGGCTATAATTCCTAATTACATTTTCTCATTGAAACCTCATTTCAGAAAGGTAGCGAACGCTGCTCTCTGCATTGTAATTGAGTCAGAGATGAGCAGCCAGTGCACTGAGCCGGCCTGCCTTTTAAAGAATAATGGCCTCATTTGTTTTGTGTCCATTAACAAGGAACGCTGTTTTATTAATTCCTCAACTTGGTTTCCTGCATCTTCCTAATTAATTCCATTTTGTTTTTCCCGCTAAGGAAGCTTCTGCAGATTAATGATGTGGAACAAAAATGTTGTCAAGATGCTGATGTGCTTCATCTACATGGGGTGAAATTTCTGTCATTAGACAGAAATGCCTGATGACTACAACTTTTTCTTTATGTTTTTCCGTCTCCTCCCAGTGTCGGGGTCCTTTGCCAGAAGGCTTTATTCCGTTTTAGTAATTGATTAGACCTCCAAAGAAATCAAATGGCTGTTCTGGGAGACGGGGGAGAGCACTTCTGACATGAGTCCGACCACCTATGGTTCCAAACACTGCACATCGTTATGCTGTTCTTATGGAAACAAAATGGATTTTCAACCCGTGTGAAAAGGCTTTATTCATTTTTAATTGATATATTGTCTCTGTTCAAAAGAGGGGGGGGGGGCTTACATTAAGATTAGTCCTCTCCAATCTAGTCTTTTTCTATGACAGGAATTTTTTGTATTTTATTATCTTTATTTCTTTGTTCTTTATTAAGCTTTAGATACGTTAGCATGTGGAAGTTGCGTCAGAGCCAACAAAACCCAAGCAGATACGTCCAGCAGAGACCAAGAAACAAACCCAAAAAAACCTCACGGACAAAAGTCGGAGCGGTCTGCTGCAAGAGGACGATGGCAGAGAAAGCTTTGGTGTGAGTGTCTGTGTGTGTGTGTGTCTGACCCTTTGACCCCGCCTGTCCCAGAGTAAGTGTTCACGACAAGCATTTCCATCCCCGAATAGCTAATGCAGCATTTCTCAGACTAAGAAGATCTTAGCGCTGTTTTTCCTCATGAAGGTGTATGAGCTCCTCACCATCAGTGAGCTTCATCAGCAGAGACTTTTCCTCCACTGCGTCCCATGAGCCGAGTTCCGGCCCGGTTTGTCTGTTGTAGATAGTAGTTCCGTCTAGTTGCTGGAGTCACACGGATAAAGAGTTTTGCTCCAAAAAACAACATGCGTTCAAATCCATTCACACTCGCTGCGTAGCGGCTGCCGGTCGTCCTGGAAAACAACACCTGCCCTTCTGTCATCCTCCAGAACCTCCAGATGAGATGGCCAGTCAATGGCCAGAACTGATCGGCCGCGGAGCGTCCGCCCCGGTCAACTTTATGATACGGCCTCTCGACCAGCCGGTGATGCAGCCCCTCCGCTCCACTAAATGATGCAGCCACTCGGCGATGATGTGCATCATCGGGCGGCCGTCGTCACATCACGCCCTCATTGCCCTCATGGCCACTCCATATCTGGCCACGCGGGAATAAATGCGTTAGATGCGACACATAAACAACGCTGAAAGCTTTTTTTTTCTTCTTCCCTGCCCAGCACTATTTTCCCTCCCTTCGTATCACTGCGCGCACCATCATCAGCTGATTCATGGCGTTTACATGCTCGGAAGGATACCGCTGTGAAGCGTCTCTGCATGTTGCAGAGGTCTCCTTCCGCCTCCTCCAGCTGATGGAAAGGTGTGCGCAGTCGTACGAAGGGAGGGAAAATAGTGCCGGGTGATTGCAAAGTTGGACTTTGTTTGTGGCCAAGAATTCCTGATGCGAATGTATGACTCCTTTGAAGGCATGTTGTGTTTTGGAGCCAAACTCTTTATCCGTGTGACTCCATAAACTAGACGGAACTACTTTATGCAACAGTGAAACCGGGCCAGAACGCCGCTCACGGGACACAGTGGAGGAAAAGTCACTGCTGATGAACCACACTGATGGTGAGGAGCTCATACAACTTCATGAAGAAAA
>CAESWR010000204.1:452490-463139 GCA_903171835.1 Mullus surmuletus | reverse complement strand
TTTGATGCCAAAATTCTGAGCATATTGAAGACTTGAAGACTTGAAGAGAGTCAAATTTCAGTAAAAAATGTTCCTGCTCATGTTTGCAGTTTCTAAAAACCTGATTATCCCTCCTGAGTTCCTGTTTTCTGAGGTGAATATTTGATCATGTATCATGACTTTTCATGTATCATTCACTTTTGGATTGAGAGTCCAAGAGAAGTTAAACAAACAAGTGTGACAGCTCTTGATGGCTTAAGACGTGGTGAGGAAGGAGGAGGCGGAGGGCGGGAGGATCCAGAGAAGAAGAAGGCGGAGGGCGGAAGGATCCAGAGAAGAAGGAGGAGGAGGGTGGAAGGATCCAGAGAAGAAGAAGGAGGGCGGGAGGATCCAGAGAAGAAGGAGAAGGGCGGGAGGATCCAGAGAAGAAGAAGAAGGAGGGCAGGAGGATCCAGAGAAGAAGGAGGAGGAGTGCGGGAGGATCCAGAGAAGAAGAAGAAGAAGGAGGGCAGGAGGATCCAGAGGAAACCGCCTCGTTGTTCCGTATCGGACAGGAGGACTCACACATCCACTGGTTTGATCAAATCAAGTTAAAGGGATTTTTTAACTTCCTGCCTGTAGCGAATCAGACGCCTCCGTCCTTACAGGCAATCACATGTACATCAGTGTTTTCAGCCAATCATAGATCAATACCAAAACAATGTCACCTGTATGATGTTCGTTGAGGGCACTCGGAAAATCACTGGCTACGTTTCCATGCAGTCAATCAGCCTTTTCTAAGAGGAATATTAGCAATAACCCTGTTTGTAGCAGACCTTCTCCGTGCGTGGCTGCTTTGATCATCATATCACCATTGATTACAATCACCATGGAGACAGGAACAACCCTGTTTGGTCACCATGGAAACGCTTTATTCACAATGTTTCAGTAACTGGAATATGGACCTTAACCCCAATATGGACTGCGTGGAAACATCGCCATTCTCTTGGTTTGTGAGTGCAGGTTTGAAATGTGACTGCCAGTGTTAATGAATCTGTGATTTCTCTGTAGTTGGACTGTTTGTGTAGAATTCATCATGGAGTTTCATGTTTCTGGGTTGGATTTTAATTTATGATCGAGTCTGAGAACTGAGAGGCAAATATTGCAAGTGTAATGAAATGTTGCACAATGAGTTTAACTTCATTACAGCTTGTGTTTTACAGTTTCATTTACATATAAATCATCATTTCAAGTTGGGTTGAGGTTTCAGATGAATCTACTCCAACGGAGCAGTGCGGCCTGACCGAGCCTGAGGTCGTGTGAGGTCACGCTGCGACTCCCTGCTGGACGCTGGTTCCGCTTCCTCTATCTTGGTACGTTTGTTGAAAATGGACGAGCTTTAGTCTCAGTAAAATCATCCACTCACTCCCCTCTCTTCTCCAAAAGCTGCCCAGCGATGATGCCTTCAAATATTTCCCCTCATAGCGACATGCTAACGCTAACGTCACACAGGCTTCAAGTGGGAGACTGAAGCTGTGCGGAAACTTTAGCGAGCGCTCTGCTCTGTAGTTGCGCCGGCAGCAGAGAAGATCTTCAAAGTCTGCTGGTGAGTTGAGAGGAGTTGCGGGTTTGAAGCAGTTTGGTTCCTGACCGCGCTTGCAGGAGGAAACAGGTTGCTCCATTTTTCCGTCTGCTGACTGAGACACTCGCGCTAAACCTCTTTGTTGCTTGGGTGGCAAGTGATCAGCTGGCAGATGGTGTGTGAGGCGGCTCCAGAGGAAACTCTGCGCACGGCCAGAGCTTCACTGGAAATGTTCTCCATGTGGAAAAAGCAAACGGTAAAGGAGCCAGTTGAGATATTTAGATGTCTGAGGAGGACAACAAAGCAAAACGAGACAGAATCAGCCGAACCAGAAGTGAACCCTTTGACTTGTCATGTGACTTTCAGCAACATCTGCTGGTTGAAAGGAATCATAATTGGTGAAGCGATAAACCTTCTAACTGAGGTCATGGAAGACAACAGCTCAGACTTTGCATGAAAAAGTTTATATCCATTTTCTATCATGAATCACAGGGCAACAAGTTTCAGAAAATGACAAGAGTGAGACTTTAGTGTCTTTATGTTCGAAAAAAATGTGGCCTTTTTTAAGGTTGATTTATACCTTAAGACTGATGTCCTCACCTCCATGCCAGCTGCTCTCCCTGCACTGTGGCCCCCTAATGCCTAATGCTCTTAATTAACCAGAAAATAGAAATGAAAATTATAGCAAGAATTTTGACAAAAGACATGTATTTGTGTTATTGAAGCTGTGTGCAGTCGGGAGTCTTTGAAGCATTCTTTTAGCAATGGCTGAAGTGATCAGCTCTCCTCGTCTGCAACAGAAAGGAGGTCATTAAAAAGTAAAGAAATAATGTAAAGAACATGAATAAAACATTCAGTGTTTTTTGATTGAATGAATGTCTTGGCAGCAGACTCAAGGTTCATAGAAAAACACTATTACATACAAATATAAACAATAAGAACAGTTCAAATGAACATTAGATTACACAAGGCTGTTGTTTCATTTACTATGTATTTATGCTGATATAACCTACAAGTGCAATTCAGCTACTATAGCAGAGCAGCATTAAAACACTACATATTAACAAGGAAACTCAAGGAGAAACAGCAAATCAACAGTGAACTAGAGACTACAGATAAAAACTGAGAGCAACATTTGTCCTGCATCGACATCAAACTGGTAAGAATATTTAAAAAGTGAACCCATTTGCAATAATTTTGTATGATCAACATTGGGTTGTTACCTACCGTCCGTCTTCAGGAGAGCAGGAGAACGTCCAGTGGGTTTTAAATGTCGCTGTTGTGTGTGAAAGATAGTTAGAGACGCCAAGAGCCGCATTACGTTGCTCCTGATTGGTTTATGCTGCGTGGTGCCTTCAGTGGTTGGTTAGATTTAGGCTCAAAGGACTGATGGATCGGTCTGGGATTGGTTATCTCGGTCAGTCAATCAGTTACTCCAACTACGGCAAGTTTATTATCATCAATGGGGAAATATAAGCGTGAGAAATGTCAATTGTGGCGTGTGGTGTGAGAATGGGTCAAATTGCGTGACTGTCACAAACAAAGCGTGACGCTTGGCAGCCCTGTGAACCAAAAGGCTTCCCGTGCGTTTGGCTCCATCATCCACCTCAATGAAATCTTCTTCATACTGCTGGAGCGGTTTGGGGTATATATTGAAAAAGACTTTTGCTGTAATGAAGGTTAACCGAGCCAATCAGTGCTAACAAGCTTAGTGGATTTATCAACAGGGTTTAAAATTAGCACTCGCCACTGGCGGAATGTGTGTAAAAATGTTTAGGCTCGTAAAATTGGTGCCATTGGTGGGCGAGTGATAAATGCTCACTCGTCCCTCGCTGTCCACCATCATTGGACGTTTGTCAGACGCGGGAAGCGCAGTTAGAAAACAAAAGAAGAAGAGGACAAAGAAACAGAGGACGAAGTACACGAGCTGACTGACAGGAGTTAATGCGTTTAGTTCACATGTTGTTTGATGTTTCTGTTATGTGACGGGAAATGGGTTAGTATTGGAAATAAATGTTATGATTCTTTTAACAATATCTGAAACCTTCGCTTATGTCATTCCTGGATAAAAAAGAAAAACATTGGGCAATTAAACTATCTTTAAGCTGTTCAGTGTTTACAGAAAATGTGTTAAAGGTCACCTTCTATGGGGTATTTGACACAATTTCATTTAGTTACCAGAGGCCCAAAAACATAATTTTAAAAGTTTTTTCCCACAAATTCAGCTTTGGTACTTACTTTCAGTCAGTCTAAAAGTGTCTCTATGAGCTCTCCTGAGAACGGGCTGTTTCTGTGCCTGTACCTTTAAATATCAGTGAGCGTGTACGTTCACTGACATGTGCAAGTGACACATATAACTGTTAGAAAACCTTCAGGAAATGAATTTGGCTCGGAAGGTGACCTTTATTGAAGGTGATTAACAGTTCAGTAGCCAGTAAAAACATATCATGGCCAGTGAACTAATAAAAAGTTAATTTTATACCCTGCGTGTCAAAGCATGTCCGAGGTAAACACCTACGGTTAGACCTGTTACCATCCACACAGCTTGGTTGCTAGTGTGCTCCCTGGAAAATCTCTGTTTCCAGGGCAGTTTGGCCCCGCCCCTCAGCCCCGCCATCCATCCAAAGGAGACTGGGAGACCCCTACTCCTCACGTGAAATCACCCAACTAAGGGGAGGGGCTAAAGAGGGAGGGCTGGGATTCAGCTTTAGACACAGGTGAACACATTCGCGAAGGCCAGGTGATCACATGGACAGACAGGAAGTAAATCAAACTAAAACAGAAGCACAGGATGGGACTTCAAAATAAAACAGGAAATGAAAGTGAAACAAAGCAAAGATTTGAAATAGAAAAGCGAGCAGGCCGTGACAGTGCATGACATAGTTGCAGTTGATTGCAGGAGCATTTGGCTGATTTCCTCTCTGCAGTTACAAAATATACGCTGTTAAATGTAAATTTCCCTGATTTCATCTCATTTTGCCGTATTACCCTGAAATCAAACTAACACGATGTTGATAAGTGTGGTGATTTATCCTGATTTGGTTGATGAAGTATCCCAGTGTCAACGGTAACTGATTATGGAAATCAACAGTAAATTGTTTTTGAATGTGGGCCACTTCTGCAGCGCTGCATGAAGGGCACGGGGAGGTGTGCACCAACTCACCACTGTGATGTCAGACTTGTAATGCAATTACAATCCCATCTGTCTCTCATCGTATGACAAGCGCAAAATGTCCAATTATGGTTTCGTTTAAATTGTAATTAGTTAGGCCCAATTTGCCATCCTCCAGTGTGCTGCATGTGTCTAATGAAAGGAAGCTGCAAGCTTCTTTGCTAAAGAACCTGAGAGATTTCTCCTTAGCTTCACTCTGGCTTTCATGTCCACACTCTGCGTTTCAGTAAAGCAATAATTAATTGGGTTACAGTCAGATTCTTAGTCATGCTTCACACTTATCACTGCACTTACTGGAGGCTCTCACAGGCAGGAATGTTTCTGGACATTTTGCTGCTTAAAGCCGCACAGCTGCTGGAGCCCCTGCAGGGTCGGATCATTTTATGGCTGAATAATTGTAATCTACAACTTTTGTTTCATCAACACATTCCTGCCTCTTCAATTTGGGAAGTCGTAGAAAACCAAAAAAAGTTTCTCACAAATTGACTCAAAGCTCCTAAATGAGTCAAACATTCATGTTTACGTGAGGGATTTCTTTGGTAACATTCCTGCATTAATAGTGGTACAAAGCTGTTATCATTGAATATCATTGAATTATCATTTCTGCTTCCTGGCCACATTGTTACCTTTTAAGAAAACGTCACATTCACATTGTGGCTGGCCTTTGTTTTGACTGTGCAGCACATCAATATTTGTAACAGGTATCGCACCTCAATAGCTGAGACGTTTGGCCTGAAAATGAATGGCGATTGTGTCTGTTCGCAGGAAAGAAAAAAAGTCAGAAATGTTTGTGATGAACCTTGGTCAGCTTTCAATTGAAACTTTAAAAATAACATATATTAGGAGTATATTAGAGTATTTTTTCCACGTTAAATGAGTCAGTCCTTTTAATCAACTTCAGCCTGAAATATATATATCAAATATTAATTATGTGGGGAAATTTTAACCCTCTACATGCCAGTTTGTTTACGTAACTCCATAGAAATTTCATTGAAAAAATGGATTATATATAATTAAGAATTTCCATACAATGCAATTCAAGGAGGATTTTATTACTATCATTAGAGCCTCAGATGGTCAATGATTAGCAGCAACAGTGAATTTGAGGAATTAAGATTTTTTCTGCAGTGACAGATTTTTATAGCAAACTGTCATATTAGTTCCTGGGAAAAAAAGTGTCTCCGTCCAAAAGACTGGTGTAAAACTATCATATATTCATATTATTTCCAAATTGAAATTAGTCAGTCTTGTTGATCAGCTTCAGCCTGAAAGATACATATCAAATATCAAATCTTTTTTAGGGATTTTGACCCTCAAAATGGTCATAAAATGTCCAGACAAAAATCATCTCCAGGAACTCTTAAGGGATAATAGTAATAAGGTACCATTACATACTATATTGTACCATAACAAAGTCTCTTAGCGCTTAGCAACTTGGCTCCATTCGG
Source organism: Mullus surmuletus (assembly GCA_903171835.1). Lineage (NCBI taxonomy): Eukaryota > Metazoa > Chordata > Actinopteri > Syngnathiformes > Mullidae > Mullus > Mullus surmuletus. The sequence continues at coordinate 456,979 of CAESWR010000204.1, read as the reverse complement.
CTCCGACATTTCACCCCTCATGCAAGAGGCTTCTTTGACTCCGATGCGTCTACCAACGAGGCTTCTGGGAAGTTATTTTGAGCCTTGGTAGATACAGACGAAAGATACCTTTGAGTTTATTCTTGATTTGTTGTTGTTTGTTGGGATGCAGATTAGCAGCAGTAATTGGGTACTGTAAATATTGTCACCCTCGGAGCCCCGGGGAAGCTTCTTAATAGATAATAGACATTGATTTCAGTCTCTTCTCACCACAGATTGCTCATCACATGACGGAGCCGAGACACTCTGCGGCAGATGCATAACATCCATCGATGTATTGGAGGCAGCGGTGCCTGTATTCATGGCCATGATTAGCCTGTAATCAGCAGAGTACAAACCGATTATTAGCTCTCATCCTCAACTGTCTTCTGGGAATCTGCTCTTTTTTTACCCCTGTATTTCTGGCCTTGATTACTACATGCTGATGTACTTAATCTTCTTCTCACCTGCCTGTCCCGGGGCTGGTCTTTTCTCCACACGCTTGTGTCCTCTACCAGAGGTCAAGGAGTTTGACAAGTGGTCTCTTAATGCGCTCCTCTGGACAGACCTCAGACAATGTGCCTCTACCTTCTCCATCTGGTTTCATCAGATGTGTCTCTTACGATACGACGGGTTGATGGGTCTCTACCCAGATCATTTGAAGATTAAGAAACATCAACGATTTTTGGTAGATTTAAGTGTGTTAATAGCAAAGAGAGTAATCGCCCTCTCATGGAAAAAACAGCATAAGTCCAAGCGTAAGCAGGTGGTTGACTGAGTTATCTGCAACTCTCCCTTTAGAGAAAATCACAAATACAAAACAACATCAACACCATCATTTTCACCAGATATAGGATCCCTTCATTTGCGATGTATAGAGAACAGACTTGTCACATGTGATGGAAGAGCCTGGGAACGTGTGGACGGTGGCACTTTGCACTTTGAAGACATGTAATTGTATTTTTATGTAATGTTCTGAAAACAATAAAAAGACTGTTGGTTAAAAAATTGTTTCTCTCACACTCTCAGAGTCTCAAAGTGCTGGACTTTGGATGGAACCCATTATAAGATGTTGTCATGGACTGAGATCAGAACAATCTACTTCCTCCTGTGCCTATTATCATTCCAGCTGGATATCCTATGACAGGCAAGGGGTGGGTATTGATTACTCAGATCTGGTGCTGTCCATTCAGCTGACTCCTTCAGTGCATTGATTGGTCTTTCTGCTCTAACAGTCCGAAGTGATTGTTCTGTCAACCAGTTGCTGGTGTTCGGCACCTCTGCTGCTTCTCTGAATCCCCTGTCTGGACCTCGATCATGTATTGAGGACCGTGCCAACTAACCCCATCATCTTCACGAGGCGTTCACACCGGACGCAAATACAATGACTTGTGCAATTGATCTACATTCAAAGTCATTGTACACAAAGAAATAGATGTGAGAGGACAAAACATTACCACCAGCAAGCTCATTCCCCAAGATCTGGTCGACCCACTTCACCGGGAGTGACCGTCTCACACCCATCATGACCTTCTGCTCACTAGGTTACAAGAAATATAAATGGTGAGCAGCGGCACAGCAAGAAAACACGTACCTACCCGACATGGATCAGGCTTTATCAGGTCAACCCCCCCCGCCACGGTGCCTAATTGTTGAAAATTTGGCACTAAAATGCCCTAAAAACACACTAAACTGCTCACTTGGCTGGTTAAAACATATCAAAATGCCGTCTTGGGAGGCAAAATCACGTGTTTAAGTGCCCTCCTCATTGGCAAAACAAACTAAGCTTCCCTCGTGCCCTTTGGTGGCAAAAATGCTGTGCTAAAATGCTCTCCAGAGTCCTTTCAAGAGTAAAGAGCTGGTGTGTGTAAAGAGCTCCAATCAGTAAGTAACTGGGTTAAAGGTCACCTTCTATGGGGTATTTGACACAATGTCATTTAGCCGCCAGAGGCCCAAAAACATTATTTTAAAAGTTTTTTTTCCCGCAATCCAGCTTTGGTTCTTAATTCCAGCCAGTCTAAAAGTGTCTATGAGCTCTCCTGAGAACGGGCTGTTTCTGTGCCTGTACCTTTAAATGTCAGTGAGCTGTGTGTGGCCACGCCCCCTCCACGCTCCTATTGGCCAGGGGATGCGGCTTTCGCTGGTGTATGTTCTTAGCGTACAACAGGCTGTTTTTACGGCAGAAAGGCGGTGGTTGAAGCGTAGCTAATTGAAGCAGAATGAGACACAGAAGCAGAGGTTCTCGTTCACCAACATCTTCACATTCTGTGGCTGCAGCAGCACCTTTCACAACGGTTGCTTACTTTCTTTCTAAACCTCTTATTTAGTTGATATGTCTTGTTTCAGCCGGGGGGAGTGGACAGAGACTTCCACCTCACAAGTCCCACACGCTCACATCCGCTCCCTTCAGCTCACAGTGGGCAAAGAGTGGATTAAATGAGGGGACAGAATTTTTTCATTTTTCATTTTTCATACTCAGGCTACGGAGACACACATGACTGTTAGAAAACCTTCAGAAAATGAATTTGGCTCGGAGGGTGACCTTTAAATAATCGGGAATATACGGAGCACAGGACATGACATGGTCAACGTGAAATTAATTGCGTGCAAAATAGTAATTTGTGGCCACAAAGTAGGTATAACGTGCACACGAAATACTAATCAATAATATCAGTGTTGTTCCTGGACAGCTCGGTAGGTGTAGTGACAAGATGAGGATAAAAGGTGCATCAGTGGGGTGAGACGACAGCAGACGGGCGACTTGTAGCAAAGTATCAATCTAATGAATAACGTGAATATGGGATATCAATATATCGCCTTGAACATAAAAGAAAGACACTCACCTTAAGGACATCACGTAGCTACGGGACGATGTACTAGTGGGTATTGCAGAGAGGGTGCGCTCGATTTGCTTACCCAGCTGCCCAGGAACGATATTGATAATTAATTAGTATTTGGTGCACACATTACAACTTCTTCATGGCCACAAATAAGTATTTTGTGCACATGTTATAGCTACATTCTGGCCAGGATTTAATTTCATTCTCACCGTGTCATGTCTGGGGCTCCGTAGGAATAACAATGCCGGCAACAATAATTGTGACAATGTTGTTTGCGCCACAAAGGAGCAAGTGTCCAATAAACATGGAGCAGATGATACAATAATGAAATCCATCTCAGAATAGTGCTCCAGGATCATGACGGCACACACACACACACACACACACACACACACACACCTCTCCACCACAATGAGCTGGCAGGTCTCATAGAGGTCAGCAAAGATGTCAAGGTGCATCAATTTGTACATTAATCTACTATAAACTAAGGACCAACGATGGATAATGAGTGACATCATTCATCTTTTTTCATTTCAAGTTCTAACCGCTCCAGTCCAGATGTTCCTCTCCTCCTGATAGTGATGGCCAGATGGTCACCAACGTCCTTTTCTTGGTCCATTCATGTTCTGAAGGGCTCAGGATCTGCTCACATGGAGGCGAAAAGGAGGAACTGAATACTCTTACAGATTGCTCAAATTTGTTTTGTGCTCGCTCAGTAGTTTTGCCATTGATGACCGGCCACAGCTGAGGGACGTCTTTGCACTCGTGAAAAAAGGAGAAAAGCCACCAGTTTCATCGTCCACTTCAAGTGTAGAATTGTCACACGGGCCGGCTTTCTCTCCGTGAGCTTCTGCATATTTGCAGGTTGAACCGCGGGTCGTGTGACGCCGGCTCCCGACCCGCATTGATCTCAGTCTCATAGGTGGCTGTGTTTGTTCAAAGCCCTTTGGCACCGAGTGTTCTTCGATCAGTGGGTGATTTATCAAGTCTGCGGCGCCCATTCCTCGCTACGAGTCACAACACACTGCCACGGTGATTAATTATGTGCTTGAATGGCAATACAGAGTGTAAGCTTGTACACAGTGTGACAAGAAGAGTCAATAACCGGCGGCCATAATGAGCTGCGAGAGGGAAAGGACCTCCTGGCGTGATTGTATTTTATAGCACGGGTGGCACGGCTCCAAAGATCACAGGATAATATGACATAACCCAAATATTTCTATAGTCCAGCCTGAGTCTGATCAAATCCAACTGCAGAGACGTTATATTGAAAATGAGATGACACAAATATGTATGCATAGATCTGGTCGCCTCAAAAAGGAACTTTAATCCTCAAAGGTGTGCAAACATAATATTCTTTCGCATAGGAAATACAATATAGGAGATCCTTAACTGTGTGAAGGAATAGTTTACAGTTCTATCAGATAGAACTATGGTCTATATGTGGTAAAATAATTCAACAATAAACATGGCATTACCTTACGTGAGGGAATTAGATTCATAATATAGTGCTCATATACTATATATATGAGCAACACAACTAAACATGGGTAACACCCCCAAAAATGTGCCAAAATCCCCAGTCATACACCTGTCACTGACACACACACACACACACACACACCTGGCAG
>CAESWR010000204.1:425865-441097 GCA_903171835.1 Mullus surmuletus | reverse complement strand
TAAATATAATAAACATAATAAATGAAATAAACACCTCAAAACGCAATTCCCAGTCCAGCCAGTGCTACCACTGGAACTTGGGCTGTGAGTGTGTGAGTGTGTGAGGACACTTGAGTTGTCCACTCAGACCATCGACTATCGTTTGTTTGGTCATGTGTCTCTGTTTTGGATTTGACTACATGTCCTTCAGATATTTCAGTGTTGCCAAGAGACAAATAGACAGAAGCAGTGGCCGGGCGGGTGGTGTGTGTGTGTGTGTGTGTGTGTGTGAGACGAGGCTGTCACTGGAGGAGGATGGATATTAATTCTCTCCTTTTGATACACATCTCGCGCTGGTGGGGAGCAGCAGAAACCCTTGGCTCACCACAGCATCCTGTCTGATTGATGAGGACGCTTTGTGAAGCAGACCTCCATGTTGGAGCTGATAGCAGCATCCTGCAGCAGCCGCGTGCTGCTCCTCCAACAACTCCTTTTCTGAAACTTAATTGGACTTACTCTGTGGCCGCCGTCCAACCTCTGTTTCTTCCTCCTCTCTTTAGTTATTTATCAGGGCACCACGATGGATGGACGTTGAGTGTGGTCCCACCGAGATTTCTCTACTCTGTGGAGGGCTCATGTAGCTGAGGGTCAAAATGCTTAATGCAACAACAAAACAAATACACCAAAATAAAATCAAATAAAATGCAATTACTTATTTACTTATTTAAAATCAGACTATGCTCACGTGGTCACAGCAGCAGCATGGCCTCTCCATCCCAACTCCCCACTTCTGGCCTGCAGGTGGTTCGAACACTGTGATGCTGGTCAGACTGGGATGATGAGTTGTCGTGATGGGCTCCAGTCAAAAAGTGGACGGCTGGTGTAGCTCCGCCTCCACGTCATATTTGATTGACATCGCTTTGAAATGATGCACCAAAGCAATGCTGTCTCATTTTATAAAATGTGTTGTTTACTCGGGTGTTCTCTCCTCCAGTCGCTTCCTCCTGTGGGCGGGGCTAACACATGAGGAGAGAGGAAAGGGAACTGAGGAGTCACAAACTTCACTTTACATGACGAACAGCTTAGAAGAAGGGGTAGGGGTCTCCCAGTCTCCTTTGGGTGGAGGGGTCGGACTGAGGGGCGGGGCCAAACAGCCCTGGAAACTAAGATTTTCCAGGAGCAGACTAGCAACCAAGGTGTGTGGATGCTAACAGGTCTAACCATAGGAGTTTACCTCTGACATGCTCATAAACACGCCACTAAGCCTGTTAGCTAGCATTGATTAGCTCGGTCAACCTTCATTACAACAAAAGCTCTTTTCCCATATATACATACCCAAACTGCTCCAGCAGCACGCTGATGTGTTGAAGATATCTTCTTATATTTCTGCGCCTTGTGGAACACCAGAACCATGGCAACTATTGACGACGGCATTTTGACGTTTTTTGACGTGTGGCTTCTGCTGACGTAGCGACAGTGTGTGATGACTTAGCGGTAATCAAGTGGTGTCCTTACACCCCTTCCTGCACCCTCCGCTCAACCGGCGCCAACCTCTTCACCATCCCCAGGACCAGGCGCCGAACCTGGGGGGACAGAGCCTTCTCCGTTGCTGCCCCCCCCATCCCCCATTTTATCTGTTTTTAGCAGCCTGATTTTAAATTTAAACTTGTTTTTAGCAACCCTTGATCTATTTGTTTTATTGTATGTATTTTTTTTTCCTGTGTACAGTGTCTTTGAGTCATGTTTTTATCATTATTATCATTATTATAATTGTTAAACTCTCTTCCAGAAAGTAGAAAAAAGAAATGTTATCCAGTGAAACTGTTGTTTAAAAGATGCTTTAAAACCTTTGTTGTTCAGAGATTAAAGCCCAGAAAAGCTTGAAGGGTTTGTAAACCTTAGCAGTTAAAAGTAATTCCACCAAAGAACCGTCATAAGGAGCACAGATCCCGTCGGTATGTAGTAAACTGCTAGTATTTCTTAACTTTGATACTTTGATACTCAATTTGTGTGATGATGTGACATTGATGATTATTCATTGAATTGATCAACACTTAAAAGTCAGATTTAGTTAATGTGCTTTCTCGATGTATTATGCAACTTACTGTATCTACTATATGTTTCAGGTTTATAACCTGTGTTTGGACCTAGTAATAAAGACAAAGACAAACACGAGTTGTAATGATTTGCTTCACGTGCTCCCTGACATGCCCTTTCGGAGGGAAATCCAAACAATAATTATTATTATCATTGTTGTTGTGGTTGTTATGAAGGGGAAGGAGTGAAACGGGGAACTGGGATTGAGTTTGGAGGAGCAGGTCGTTGCAGTAGGGTGGGTGCTGTCCCCTCACAGCACCCGGGGAGAGTCGTTGATGGGCAATCAAGAACCACAGAATGTGATGGGAGACTTTCTGTCCCACTAATGCATGGACTTGACTTGTGTGTTCAAGAAATGGATATCCATTGATAAGCACTGCCTCGAGCGGTCATCTAGAATTCATAGAACCAATTGATCTGACCTATCAATGACTACGTTTCCATGCAGTCAATAAGCCTTTTTGAAGCAGAATATTACCAATAACCCAGTTGTGCGCGGGCATGTAAACACCAGTAAACAATTTGAATAAGCAGAATATGATCATATTCTGTTTTTTAAAACCCCTCATCTTCCCCCTGGTTCCTCCTTCTCTAAGGTGAACATGTGATGATGTCTCCTCCTATCAGTATCTCCCCATCAGAAGGAAGATTAATTAGTGTTCATGTTCTATTGGCAAGGAATCTTGGTCTTTGGAGTCCAGGAACTACTTGTAAACATGGCCTAACACACCAACAACACCACACCATGAGGAACAGTGACAAGCACTGCTGGTGGGTCAGTAAGGCGACTGCAAACAGGGCTGTTCAGTATCCACTGTGCTGTTGTTGTTGTTGTTTTGGAATTCTGAAGAAGAAGCAGAAATCATGTTCATTGTGTCACAACATTCTGTCGCTGGTTTGATCAGGATATCCCAGTTGATGACAATGACCGTGTGTACAGGAATAACCCTCTTTGCTCACGCATGGAAAGGCCTTATTCCCTACGTCTGGGTTCTTTTTTGTCCCTCGGCAGAAGCTTCTCAGTCACATTTGGTTGCATCAGATAGTCCATCACTCGTAACCATTTGCCTCCATCAGTTCCTCCAGTGCTGTAGTTTAGGCTAACAGCTATTTAAACCCATCATTCCCTCACCAGTGCTCACTGTCTTGATTCAACAGTGCCAACAGCAATTCAAGAGCCCTTAAACCTGATGCTGAAGAGGCCTCTGGTGTCTGCAGTGGTCAAAGTATTCATCATTCCTCCTTCCTCTCAGCATGTCCACTCAACCGTAGCAAGCTCTCAGTGACCATTTTCGGGAATACATGATGACATCTGGTATTACATATTACTGCGTGTGTCTGTGTGTGTGTGTGTGTGTGTGTGTGTTTGGTCTTTGTTATGTTATCTTTATATTTAACATTCCAAAAATAAAGAGCGCAACAACAGAACAGAACAATCAGTTTTCACAAAAATGCAGCATCGTGTTCTAACATTTGCGCTTTTTTGTAAAAAAAACCAAAAAATAAAAAGCAAGATATAAATTCAAAACTGAAAAATAATAATAAAAACCTGGAAAGTTGTATGTATGAATTTTACCTGTTGTTTGTTTCCAAGGTAACAATGATTAAAACATTCTCATATAGTAATATAACATAGGGAGAGGAAATATATAGTTACAAAAACATGAAAGCCTTATTAGAACTAATCTAATTTTCTGATGAATTCATATAGTTTATAATAATAGAAACCACACTAACCTGCTGCAGTGGCTCTATATTTAGAATAAATTGATTTCTTTTCAATAGACCTATAAATGACATCAACTCGATCCTGAAAAACAAACAGGCTGATATTTGCATTTATAGAGTTTGCTTCATACCTGCCTCTAATCAGCCACTTACTTGCGCTCCTTCTTTTGTTTTTATTTGTGTATGATGGAAAATTAGTTCCTGTCTATCAAATCCCGCACAGCTGTCACAACCAATGAAGGAGTCCATTTGTTTCTCGACGTCCCCATGCCGTGAATTTACACCGATACCAGGACACGCAGCCAGGTCGGCCAAAAATCAATAGAGATTGGACACAGTCCGGTTCCTGCCTGCATTCTGCTTTTCAGGTGGAAAAGCTGCTGAGAAGAACAAACCAAGAGAGCCAACGCGGAAACATGGCTCACCTCCAAATCTCAATCATGTATTGTTCATATTTAGACGAGTAAAAACATGTAATTCAGACTCAGATAGTCCTTATTGCCATTCTATGTATTACATAGTACTATTTATTATAGTAATACAGTATTATATAGTCTCCTCTGAATTATAAAAAAATTGGCCCGTAAGAAAATCTCTTTTCAAGTTTTACTGGACGAATGAATAACTAAAAAATATTAAATGATATGAGCTATGTTAGCAAAAACAGACATTTTTTTATCACTTTCCATTAGAAAAAAACAAAAACAGGACGTGAAAACAGGACATTTGGTCGCTCAAGCATAATGTAAGACCTGGAATAACCTCAAATGTAAGTGAGAATTGTCTCTACATATTTGATTTAACCATTTTTCAAAGAAGAGCTGGGACATAAAATAATTTTGGTTTGGCACCTTGTATTTAATAGTCACTTTCCTGCCGCTAAATGAGAGCAAATTATTCAAACTCCACTGAAAGTCCAGAATTATACATTCCGTGAGTTACTTCAAATTGGATTTCTTTTTTTCAAATTTAAATGCGGTGTAAAGTTAATTGTCATTGATTGGTTTGTACTGCTGTTATAATGTTCCAGCAGTGCAAACTAAGTCTTTAACAGGACACGAAGAGAAGTCAAAGTACCAGCGCTGACGTCTGAGGCAGCTCTTCAGTCTGTAAGTCATCTGTTATTTTCATTTTCGTATCATTATGTTTTTCAGAGGGTGAATGACTTTTCTAACAGGAATATTAGCAATAACCCGGTGGCACCTTTCTATAAAAACCAGGTTGCATCTGTACAGTGGGAGTGAGAGAAAGGCTTCTTTCATGTTCCTGTATGCCAGATCTTGAATCTTGTTGCACGCGGCCGCGTAAACACCAATAACCCATTTGAATAAGTGCGATAAGCTCATATTCAGTTTTTTTTTTATTACTCTGGGTTCCTCCTTCTCTAAGCTGAATATGTGATGATGTTTCCTCCTATCAGGATCTCCCCATCAAAAGGAAGATGAATTAACGTTCTCTGTCCCACCAATGATCCCCAACGAAGTCATCAAAGGCTGCTTTGGGAAAACGCTGTGGTGCCGACCATCGTGAAGACGCTGGCTTGTATTCACCATTAGTGACCTTCGGGTTCGTTGATATCAGGTGCCTGACCTGTGCGCTCAAGAAAAGGACATCCATTGATAAGAAGTGCCTCCAGCAGTCATCTAGAATGTATCAAACCAATTGATCTGTATCAATGACTACATTTCCATGCAGTCAATAAGCCTTTTTCTAAGTGGAATATTAGCAATAACCCGGTTGTGCGCGACACCAATAACCCATTTGGACAAGCGGAATATGCTTGGTGTAACTTTGCGCTCCCCTTTCTGTGGATCTGTCTATCCCGCTACTTTCTAGCGTCTCCAAATTCCAGGATGTTTGTGTCTTTCATCACAACTGATGAGACAACCATGTTATTGCTAATATTCCAGTTAGAAAAGGCTTATTTGACTGCCACTGACATGTATACAGGAATGTATACAGGAATAAGTGTTTGTTCACGCATGTAAACGGGTTTTTCCCGATGTTTCAGTAACCGGAATGTTCACCCCAATACTGACTGCATGGCGAGGATGGTGCATTGTGGAGGTGGTGACGTCTTCAGGAGAAAAATCAGGAAAATGTTTCAGCTGAAGTCGCTCTGATTAGAGGAGGACAGCGAGAGGAAGAGGCGACGGAGACAAGCCTTTGATCACCAACAGTAAATATAAAGGAAAAAAAAAGATTTAAAAATCCGCCCAAAAATCTGAGCCTGTGTTCCTTTAAATTCTTAGTATTTATCCTTTTTTCATATTCACATTTGTATATAAGGCAATTACACATGGATATACTATATTTATACGTATTTTTGTAATGTAAGGCAATTACATTTTAAGATTTCATACTTATATTTATTATGCACAATCTCATTGTACAATTGTATAATGACAATAAAGAACATTCTATTCTATTCTGCATTTAATGCTAAATAGCCTGGATAAAAAAGTGATGCTGATGATTGTTTGTTTGTTCCATTTCTCTCCTCTGTCACATAAAAATGCGAAATATTACGAATGGACGAACCTTGTGTGATGGATCTGACAACACACCTCCATCCCTCCGCTACCGCCGACAATGAATACATCCGCTTTATCAACGACTACAAAGTCACCGAGCATTTATCTGGCGTTGCTACTGCATTCGGAATCACTTTCTCTTCATTCACGAGCGCATAACATTATTTAATGTCAATATTCCTGAGCGCCGGCCGTGTCCCACTCAGCCGCGTGATGAATATGTGTAATAACTGCTGATCTGATAGGGGCGGCCCGGCCCGCGCGTGTCCGTGATAAGGGCTTTTCCTATGAGAACATATATCTGTGAAATCAAGGCATCAGAACAATGAGTTTGGGATGTCGCCCACATTAAGCCGTCTTTGGCAATCTCATCCTGACCTAAACCAGGCTTTTCCCCAGAACAGAATTTCTGCTTTAATCAAAAGTGGAATGGAAAAGGGACCCTGTGTGCCTCTGGGATATTTTTCCATTAACCATTTTGACACATGACTGACTGTGGGGGATTATTGGTTTTTGAAGAACTATTAACAGCTGTACATTTGCATTTTAATACAGTTCTCCTCAACTTACTAATGCAATTTACTTCTCAGCTTTGTTGCCGCCTCATTCCTGCAGCAATTCAGACTCACAGCAAAAGCCCTCCAGCTTTAATTATTTTAATTGCCATAAAATATTAGTTTTCATTAATCACTTCTGAATCTTCAGACACCAGCTGTTACGACTCCTCTCTGAACTGTTGCTTCCCGCGTCGCACAAAGTTTACGACAACATGAGTGGACGCAGCGGCCACGAGGGACGTGGACGGACGACTTCGCTCCATTAACTCCTCGTTGGCCGTTCGCTGAGACCGCTGGGGACAATTTCAGCAGCAAGAGTGCCCTTAAGATAACGGTGGCTTCATTTCCTGCAGGACATTAACATTCCGCAGCCGCCACCTCAACTCCAAACGGCCAAAATAATTACAGAAATATTAACACAATCATCACCGTAAGAGGTGTTCGCTGTCCCTGGCCGGCCGAGGGAGGCCGATAAGTCGAGGGTTGGTGGAGGTTGTGTGATGGAGGCGCCTTGAGGTCCCCTCTGCAAAGTTGGACAAGGATTCGGGAATAAAGGAAGTCAAAGAAAAATAACTAGTGTACTCCACTCTCGTCCTCAGCAGGAGTTTGTAATTTTCCTTTTCTTTTTTTTCTCCCACAACTCATCGCTCGCCAGAATGAGTGAGCAAGAAGATGGTGCGTGTTTTGACATTTTCAAAAGGCCTTTTAGTGAGCAGGTGAACACCACGTTTCTAAGAACACGTCTCGAAATGACTTCCTCTGCAAGTGCTGCTAAATTTAAGAGATAAATACTGTGGTTAGGAAAGATGTCCTCCTTTTTAACAACCTCTGGCCAGATGTTTGTACTAAATGCATGAATGGGAAACGTTCTCTGATCCACTGTTTGTGGGAAAATCTCAACATTCAAAAGCACAGGAGACCGAGAGAGAAGACGCGTCGCAGCGGCCTCCTTCCGAGCACGTAAACGCCGTGAAACAGCTGATGGAAAGGTGTGATACGAACGGAGGGAAAATAGTGCTGCAAGGTCGGACTTTTTTACGGCTATGAATTCGTGATGCAAATGTATGACTCTTTTGAACACATGTTGTTTTTGGAGCAAAAACACTTTATCCGTGTGAATCCAGCAACTAGACGGAACTACTTTCTCCAACACTGAAACCAGGCTGGAAGGGAAGATCTCATACAACTTCATCTCAAAAAAATCTGAACTATCCCTTTAAAGCTGAAGGTGTAAATGGGGTGTGTTTTCCTGATGCTGCTCAAACTCCACAATATTATTCTCGTGTTTTTATAACTGCACTGGAGGGGAGATGCTCTCTCTTCAGATTTATGCTGAGATGTACAATGACAATAAATGTCTATTCTATTCTGTTCTACTCTACTCTGTTGTAGGAGTGTGTGTGTCGTGGCCTGTGTTGTGGAGTGACGGCGTGACGCAGCAGCAGATTTACCCGAGAATCACTGAGGCTGCCGGAGCGGAAATTGTGTTTGCTTTTTACCGTGCCGGCAAAATATGAGCTGAGCCAGAAGCCGAAGCTGTGAAGTGGTTGATCCTCGTTCCTGCTCTCAACCACGATCACGGAGGCCGGATCACGAGCAAACAGGAAACAACATCACATCACAAACACAAGCAGCCGGATTGAGCTTTGAGCTTTTCATCAGCTGTTTCACGGAGTTTACGTGCTCGGAAGGAAACCGCAGTGACGCGTCTTCTCTCACATCGCAGCGATCTCCCTCCACCTCCTTCCTCCAGCTGAGGGAAGGGAGCGCGCAGTGATACAAAGGGAGGGAAAATAGTCCCGGGTGATTGTGAGGTCGGCCAAGAATTCGTGATGCAAATGTCGGACTCTTTTGAATGCATGTCGTTATTTGGAGCAAAGAGCTTCATCCGTGTGACTCCAGCAACTAGACGGAACTACTTTCTGCAACACCCAATTGGGCGGGAACTGGGCTCACGGGACACAGTGGGGGAAAAGTCACTACTGATGGTGAGGAGCCCATACAACTTAATGTCAAAAAATCACAACTATCCCTTTAAAGCCCTTGTAAAGTACAGAAAAAGCGTGTATGAGCAGCCGGTATATCTGGATCTGTGAACAAGGCGCATGAATTTATGAATAAATCATGGGCTCATTTTTTGTAAAACTGATAAAGGTGGATTATCACGTACACCTCTTGCCCCGGAACACCTTATAGTGGCTATTATGTCTTGACACAGTTATTATTTAACATGTAATGACCACATAATAGGGCCACATCAGTGAAAATCACCTCAAGTAATGCTTCTTGACAAACTTTATCAAACTCATAACTTCCTCCCACTCCCATTCTCAAATTCCATTAGACCTACATCAGTGAGTCTGGAATGACACAGAGATAAATGTTACCCTCATATTCCGTGATATGTATTTCCTGAGGGACTCATGGGAGCTTTCAAGCGACAGCTATAAGGGCTTCTCGGTGGGTGTTTGTTATCCTTATTAAAAGTACAAAAACAGCACAGAAAAAAAACCCAGAAAACACACAACAATTTAATTATAATAGTGATTATGTGTGAACCAGCAGCGGCGCGGGGCCCGGGGCAGCTCCGATGATTCTAATCTAGTCGATTTAATTACCTGCTAAAGTACACACCCCTCTTTGACTCGTCCTCTCTGGGCCTTATCTTGTTGACCTTTTATCTCCTTCATATCTCCCTGCATAACTACTGTAAACTGCCTCTCTTTAATAAGCTTTGTCAGTGAACTCAGCGCCCGCCGTGTTGCCTTCAGGGCAGCTGACTCTCCACATGCTGGAGCGCAATGGAGATATTGGACAGTTAAAGTCACTTGTGCAACATCCACCTTTGTGGAGGAATACAATTAAAGTCAAAGTTATTAAACTTGGTCAGAGAGATGCATATTTCCCAACTACAGGAGACCATTAATACAACAACAACTACTACTAGTACTGCTACTACTAATATAATAACAATCACAATAATAATAACAGTTCCCCAACTTCTGCCCTATAAATGACGGATGTCAATTGATAAAGGATATTTGTCGACTATCAGCAAAAAGAACAAACAGGGAAAAAAAAGAGTATCGGATTATATTGGCCTGCATCTAAAACCTTTGATATAAGTACTCCGATGCACGCAGTCCATTCCAGACTCCAGCCTCCGCTCCTGTACCTGTAATTCTTTTTTTTAAGGTTCAAATGTGTGGAAGCCATTGGTTAATAACAAACGGGGCCCGTCTTTTCATCTCTGTTTGAATAATATCACTTGATCAAGCCTTTTCTAACATCCCATACCTCAAAATAAGTCATAAAACTATGTGTGATTCGTGCTGATATCGTCCTGTACTCAAGGCTGCAATATGTAATATCCCTGGAACAAAAAAGAAGCCCCTGCGATTCCATTTAATTCTCAGCTGGACGGGAACCAGCAGAAACATAAACATTACAACAACAATTATATCAGTTTCACCAGAACATGAAATTACCCATCATTCAATTGTCGTTGCTGTCTCTGTCGATGAAAAAGAAGGAGCCATTGCTGACACGTCCAACTCTGTACTTTAAATGGCTTTATTAATAGGAATGGCTGTCTTTAAGGTTTTATCTGATAGCGGTGCCAAAGCGGTACTTTTGAAACGGTTAAAGAATGGAAAACATACGAACTCTGTGCAAAAATGGGGCCTTTTTATTTTTAAGGCATTTTGTGATGTTCTAGTTAAACAGAATATTCATTCTTATTCAACTGCTGGGAATTGACCGATAACACCCATTTACATACTTACACCAATTACTTACAAAAGACTGACAAAGCCAAGCAGATATAAACAATGAATCGTCTTGATAGCGCGTCGGCACAGTCTACACAACAACACACCGAACCGTTGAAAATGGATGGAGGTCTTTCACTACAAATGTTGTCACTGCCCTGTGAATTTCCTCCTGTTTTTGTGATGGCGACTAAGCCCTTTGAGGTGCTGTGCCGTGGAAAAGCGCCTGTAGTTTCCGTTTTGGTTCGTTGGGCGGGAGAGATCGTGAGTAAAGCCCTGGAAATACAGGTGTCTTGTCTGTAAAGTCCAGCTCTCCCAACAGAAAAGCACACAGCTGGTGCTATTCCCTGAAGTCTGCCTCTGAGTGTCGGTAGTCCATACCTGAAAGGTATCGGCCAACACAACCCAGTACCAACTAGTGTCGGAACTGCGCCTGTCAAACGATACCTGCAATGGGGTTTTTTTTTACCCAGATCTAGAAGAAAAAAAGACTGTTTCTATGGTTTTACTTGCAGTCAATCACTGCTAACGTAATTTGATCACTTTCAAAATGTATTTGTGTAAAAATCTTTTGACTGGGGAGGAGTGGTGACATTTGCACAACTGATTGCTTCCTATTCGCATGACTAATATTGAATGAAGTAACAAAAAGTATCAAATGAAGTAGTCAGTTGGTATCGGTGTCGTTTTAAGGGTATGACGAGGCCGCACCACTCCAGTTTATTTATTTGATTCATTTAATATAAAAAGGGGAGCGAAGCCACTCGGCCGCCTGACGAGGCTCAATAGTCCCTCAGGATGAAAAACGTCCCCTGCTTAAAAACTGCTGTAATAATAAGTATTAGTAATTAATATTTTTTTCAACTTTGATCGATTTGATATCCAATATTAATTATTTGGGGGATTTTAACCCTCTAATTGCAAGTTTGTTTATGTAACTCTGCAGTATTTCAATGGAAAAAAAATACGAGAACTCAAATTGTTCACATAAAACACAATTCAAGGAGGATTTAATTATTATTGTTATTATTAGAGCCTCAGATGGTCAATGATTAGCAGCGACAAATCGCATTCTTATTTTTTCTATAGTAGGAATTAATGAGAGTTTGTTTGTTGTTTAGCCATTTTAAGGCCAATTTGAGAACCAGAATTTTAAATTTGAAAGAAAATGAATATCCTCTAGAAAAAAAAATATTCATTCAACAAAATAAAAAATGGTCGGGGCAAAAAAACGTCCCCAATTTATAAATTCCTGTTAATTTCCCCAAATTCCCATGGAAAGTTTCCAACTATGAAAATTCCCGTAATTTTGCAGCCCTCCGCAGGATGCTGACATTTTAAAGCGTGTGTTTCTGTACAAGGTGGCAGATGTTTGATGGGGGCGTGACACACGGACCCTCACACGCCGACTCCCGCCTCCTCCAGCAGCTCCTCCTCGTTTACGCTGCATTTCCGACACTGAGGGAAATAGATGGAAATTGTGTCCTGCTGAGTCGTCCAGCAGGAATGTAAATCCCAGGGAAACTGGAATGGCTGATAAGGTCAGTGTGGAGCCAGCTGGAGCACGGACAAGCAATCGTTCAGCTCTTTGAGACTGGACACCGATCAACAAGACAGCCAAAGTGCTGCCTGGGAGAGAAATGAAATGTCCCTTTTCTTTTTTCCCCCCGGAAAGGTCCCTTGGGAAGCTTTTGTGCGCGGCCTTTGTCACTTTTTCCGAACACTTGGGGGGATGTCTTGAACTTGAATGATAAAACAAAAGAAATCTCTTAACTCTCCTTCTTCACTTCCTGCACACAGTGACAGGATGGCAGGTCACTTGCATTGTCTACTTCAATTTACGGGGTTGGTGCTTTGCCAACTCCTGAGGGTCAGAAGGTTACAGAGATTTGGGGGAGCGTCTCCCAAAACTCTTCTTTTTCTATCATGGCATGTGATGTTATTTGCACTGCGATGACATGCGCCATATCCTGATAAAGACGTTTTTCCAATTACTAAAAACCCAAGTAAGAGCCTTTACACGCGCTTATAATAACCAGAATATCGACTCAGTCCTTCAGGTCAATGATAAATCTCAAATACTTGAAATATGTATAGATATCTCACATATTTGGGACTCATGTATAAATGGTTAGAAAATGTCCCTTGATAGAATCTTTGTTGAGTTTGCAAAGAGTTTTATTTTTCTGTCTGTTTGGGCAAGAAGGTTTGCATTTTTCCGGCGAGGAGAGGATGATGATTCAAATAATGAGATTTGAATGTAGCGATGGGCAAAATCACTGCAACCGCGACGTATTCAGAGGGTCAGTCGGGTCTCAAAGAAGCTGTTTTTAACTGCACTGTTGAACAAGTATTGAAGGAAGAGTGTTACAAATAGCTCTAAAGCAAGCTTTTCTCCAATATAGCAGAGGAACTACCGTGGAAGTGAGTTTGTTTTATGTCATGATGTAGCAACTGCTTTATTTGGTCAATTTCCTGTATCCATAAGAGAACTAAACTAAATTAAACTGGAATATGGTGTGCATGTAAACAATGAATGTGTTGGAATAGTCCAGTGTCAACGCCTTTTATTTTTACTAAAGAAATCGTGAAGGGTTTTTGATCCCTGGTGGACTGTGAAATACCTGATGGTGCTTTTTCACGAGTCTCTTGGGCAGTGGCGTGCATAGACTTTTTGAAGAGCAAAGGCGAAAAGAAAAAAAGGGACACCTATGACATGTTTTCTCGCCACTGAAGAGGCCACTCAAACACGCGTACTTAACACGGCACTTAACAGTATTTTAAGCAGCCAAGTGGTAGTTTGGCGTGTTTTGCCATGAGGAGGGCAGTTAGACACATGTATTTTGCCTCCCAAAGAGGGCGTATTATTATGTTTTGACCGGCGAAGAGTTCCCAGAGGGCAGTTTAGTGTGTTTTGCCAGCCAGGGGGCATTTTGGTGGGCGTTTTGAACCTTCTGATCAAATGTTTGATAAACCAGTTAGTGTGAGACAAACATCACTCCCAATAACTTAGAAGGATGGCGAAAAAGTTCTGCCAATATGAAGTAAAGCAGCAGTTCACCACTTTTAGTGTCTGAGGGACTCAACCGCCGAGTTGAAAACCCATCACAGAATTGTGAAGCAGTTCCAAAAATCCCCAAAATACAATGCTGTGAGAAAAAAAACCCTTTTCTGCAGCTAAACAAAGCTCGTGTTGTCTTGTGTTCCTTTTGTTTTGCTGTGATGGGGTTATCAATTACAGACAATAAGTGGGGACCCAATGGGTGGGAAGTGTGGGTGACAAGGGTAAAAGAGCTATTTGGATTTCTGGAGGCACACTGCAGGCTTTCAATAACAGGATTAATGTAGCCCCTGGTGCTGCTGTTCCGGTTGGAAAAGGATCAATCGGAAAAAGGCAAAAGCGTATTAAAAGGATTATAGATTAGCAATTAGATGTCTTCTTACTGGGGGTTGGAAAACACTCTCGCACAGTTTTTTGAGTCTTAAGGTGAGTTATGTGACGATTGGCATTGGGGTCCATTCATACTTTTACAGTTTAAAAGGTTCACGAGTGTCACGACTGATGAGTTTAAGACAGATTCACTTATGCACATCTGGCTCCGCCTCCTCCTCAATGGCTCATTTACACATATATGTATATATCAGCTCGATATTATTTATCATCTGGTGATTGCAGTTGCCATTACTAACTCATGGTAATAACTTATGAAGTGTAATTGTTTGCCAGTTCAACCCTCAAGAGTTCCTTAAAAACCCCTCAGGACAAAAAATGTCCCCTTCCAAAAAAGATGGCCAGAGATATATTATATATTAATATTTTTTTTAATCAATTTCAACCTGAAATATACATGTCAAATATTATTTATTTTTTTGGGGGGGGATTTTAACCCTTTAAGTAACTCCAGAGTATTTAAATCGAAAACATCCCACAAAAACTTTTCATAAAATGCAATTTAGGGAGGATTTAATTATCATCATTATCATTAGAGCCTCAGATGAGTCAATGATTAGCAGGAACGCTGAATTTGAGGCATTCTTATTTTTTTCTACAGTAACCGAGTTTTCAAATAATTTTTTTGATTCCTAGTTAGTTCTAATTTAAGAACAGACACCAGAATTTCAAATTTGAAATAAATAAATATCCCTTATACAAATGTTGCTCTACTCATATTTCAATATCGTCAAAAATCGTCCCCAGTAACTCTCAAGAGTTCATGAAAAGGTATTAAAAAGTCACTACGATCAATGCTAATTAGAGTAGAGATAATGTAAATACCCATCAACCATTAATGAAGAATATTAATCTGGAAATTGAAGACTGTAAATCAGTAGCTTCAGGCTCCGCGTTTCTACAGATGATTTCAGGAGCTTCTTATGGTCCATGTCTCCATGATGTTATTATGTAAACACATGCAGAGAGTGAGCCAAGCCCAGGCTTTTACTCCGGATGTGATGTCACTGATGTCACAGACTCAAGATACTCAGTCATTTCCACATAAAGTGTAAAAGGGATTTTGTTTCTCTGCCCTGTGTGCACCGGCACAGTGGCTGCAAGCCACTCTTGGGG
>CAESWR010000204.1:404293-425774 GCA_903171835.1 Mullus surmuletus | reverse complement strand
GCTTTCAGACCTGCCTTGGAACGTCCCTCCCCCCCCCCCCATGGTCTGAGGCTCCTGGTCCCTCAAGGGCAGTCACATGGGCGTCCACCAGTCTGGCAGCCTCTGCGGTGATTGCTGGGTCACACTGTTGGACCCAGACCACCATCTTCTTCTCCATCTTCTTTGGTTCAGGTGTCACCATAATGGACCCATTTGCAGAAAGAGCCTTTCCGGCGGGTGCACAGCTCCTGGACCGTGGAATCAGCTCCAGTGCCAAGGAGCCAACGTGTGTCCGACTACAGTGAAGCCACACTCAGACAAGAGGCTTTCTTCAAAGGAGATTTAGACAGAAAAAAAAAAACATCTGAGAAACCTAGCAGGAACCGTATCATTGTGTGAAGCAATAAAGACAGAGGCAGCAACAGGAAGTGACAGTTCAACTGGCAATTCCTGTTGCCTCTGATGCCAAGTGAGACCGAGTCACTCTGCAGCAGCAACCCCTCCTTTTTTTTTTTTGCCTCTATAGGTCGAGTGGTTTATTAGCGTAAGGTCACCCAGACTACAGAGTTCATGTCAAAGTGACCTTGAGCAAGACATTGATAGAAGCCATTGATGGAACGATTATCACTCGAGGCAGTTCTTATCAACGATTATCCATTTCTTAAAAGCACAGGTAAAGTATTTGATATCAACAAAGTCAAACGTCATAAATGGTGCTTACAAGCCAGTGTCTCCACAAGGGAAGTCACTGCAGCATCTTCTCATTCAGCCTTTGATTACTGTGTTAGGGATCATTGGTGGGACAGAAAACACAAATTCATGTTCCTTTTGATGGGGAGATCCTGATAGACGTATACATGATGCTGTATAATATTCAGCTTCGAAAAGGAATATTGGATAAAGGAATACTAAGGTTTTTAAAAACTGTTATTCAAATGGGTTACTGGTGTTTACGTGGCTGCGTGCAACCAGGTTATTGCTAATATTCCGACGAGAAAAGGCTTTTTTGACTGCTTGGAAACGTAGCCATAACAAAGCTGGTTGTCATCTTGCTTGACAGCTTCCATGTGAGTGTGAAGGAGGTCATATGTGAAGATGCACCGAGCACATTTACTATTTGTATTTATTTTCAAATGTTGGTTCACTTTCCCAGAACATTACTGTGATAATGTTGATAAAACATTATGAAAGCGTATTGATGTAAATAGACTTTCTTGACTTTAGGTCATTATAAAACTAGAGTGGAGTAGATGGGAATGGCAGATGTTTAGGCTGGACACACCTTCAGCACCAGAATTCAAGACGCTCCTTGTATGAGAGTCAAAACTTCTTCATGAACATGATGTCAGTCCGGTTGGCGACCTCTAATCGCTCGAGCTGACCTGGATGACTGAGAATATCCACAAAAAATGCCTTCAGCATGTCTTCCTGTTCTCACTGTCTGACCATCGTAACCATCGTTCTTTAGTCCCCGAATCTTCAAATCTATCTACAGCAATCAAATGTTAATTTACAACAGCAAATTATAATATATATATTTGATATAACATCAGATTGTGTTTCCCTTGAAGATAATTGGATAATTTTGCATCAATGCATTTTGAAAGTTAATGGAAAGTTAAATGTTTATCAGAATCATTTCTGGCAGAGACAAACTGGCAGTGTTTGGAGTTGGCATGACTGTAAGGCTTCCCACTTCCAACACTAGCTGTATTAGAAACCCCCAGAAAAACGGACTGGGACTCCCCTGCTCCGGTTTGCCAGTTTCCAGTCTACAACAAAGACATGGGGGCACTTTCACGAATGAGTACGCCCAAATGTTCTCACGCTCGGCGGAAAACATCTGACACTCGCCCGAGAGTTCGCATTTACTGAATGAATGGGAAGCAATAAGGAAACATTTGATGAGCAGCGCGACATTCTCTATGTGCATGCAGGTGGATACGGGCAATCTGCTGTACCTGTGCGGAGAAAATACACATTTGGAATTGTCTTCTGAATAATTCGAATGAAGGCGTCTCCACACTGATAGCCATATAATGTGCAGTCACATGTTGAAGAAATTCCCAACAGCTTGTTCAGCGCGAGCGTTGAGGGCGAACTTGGAGATGGCTCTTTAATGAAGGCGGCTATAAAAGCACCTCGTGGACCCGCCAATGAACACACAAACCTGGCACCCGCTTTAATTACTGATAAGTTATGAGCCAGCGAAAGGCAGCGGATTTCCCTCCCTCGGGGGCTCTAATCTGTTTAAAGCCGACTGCTGATCCTAACTGCCGAGTCGGAGGATTGGATGGCAGGTGCCACTGCGGAGTCCCACAACAGACGCTATCAGTCTCTCATCCCAATCTCCACATCTCCAAGGGACGGACAGACAAGTTGGCCTCGGCGTGTCCGACGCTCTGGCATCCTCCGTCAGAGAAAACGCTGGGTTATAAATGGTGCGAGATCAGACGAAGCTCCAAGAAGTAATTATAATCAGGATCAGAGCTTAAGTGTTCTGAGTCTCTTCTTTCTCATGGAGGGAAGGTGACAGAGTGTTTACACGCACTGTTTGTTCACCTCATCCACAAGAATGAGGCTTTGATTTGAAGTAGCTCGATACGTGTGTGTTTTCTACATCATCTTCATTTTGAGATGACCGGCTGTTTTGCTATGACTGATTGCTGTGCACTGACTGTATTTTGTCTAAAACTGTCAGCAAAGACACAAAGTCATCTAATAATGGCTCGCCCTGGAGGATGGTTCCTTCACTGACTCATCTTTTACTCAGCACTTTGAGAGGCTCGCCGCTCTAAAAATATACAAGATAAGAGGTTTTACTTTCTGGAATATTCGGCCCTATTTTGGTCGTGCCTTTAAAAAGCCCCCCGAACTGTTTATAGTTTGGAGGGACAAAACTACAGATTTAAAATTGTGCAAAATTTAACTCTTAAGAGAGCACTTTGAAGCCATTTTGGCCGTGTTGGATGAGTGTAGTTAAATCTTTGTAAAGGATATTCATTTTCTTCATAAATACTGGTGTGCGTTCTTAAATTACCAACCAACAAGGGAAAATGTAATGATGATGTCAAAAAAGCACAAGTAATCCAGGTCCAGGAACTCAAAGCGGCGTCTCCGAAGAAGGTGCAAGCTGACACGTTTTTGAATGACTCGCCCATTTAATTAAAAGTCTTTTATTTTTGAAACCCACTGTTTTCATATTATCTTTCCATTTTCTCTTGTCATTATTCCCTTCCATGTGCACCACTGACTACGTCTCCAGTTAGTCAATATTGGGTTTAAGGTCCATATTGCGGTTAGTGAAACATTGTGAATAAGGCGTTTCCATGTTGAGCAAACAGGGCTGTTCCTGTCTCCATGGTGATTGTAATCAATGGTGATATGGCGATCAAAGCAGCCACGCACGGAGAAGGTCTGCTACAAACCCTGCTTGGTGTAACTTTGCGCTCCCCTTTTTGTGGATCTGTCTATCCCACTACTTTCTAGCGTCTCCAAATGCCAGGATGTTTGTGTCTTTCATCACACTGATGAAGTGATTGGTTTCCTCCTCACTCCAAAAGTGTGGCGTGGTGTTGCTCTCGCCTTTGGCCATGTTTACAAGGAGTTCCTGGACTCCAAAGACCAAGATTCCTTGCTGATAGAACATGAACACAACACTAATCCATCTTCCTTTTGATGGGGAGATCCTGATAGGAGGAGACATCATCACATGTTCACCTTAGAGAAGGAGGAACCAGGGGGAGAGGAGGAGTTTTATAAACTGGAATATGAGCATATTCCTCTTATTGAAATGGGTTATTGGTGTTTACATTGCTGATATTCTGCTTGGAAAAGGCGTACTGACTGCATGGAACCTTTAGTTTGAGGGACACCAGAGTTATTTATGTATTTATTTATCTATTATTATTTTTTGATCGCAGCCATAGTTTGGTGAAACACACGAGACGAGTGTGTGAGATGCTGCAGACGTTGCTGCAGATGGTCACACAGAGCTTCGCAGGGGCTGTTTGCTGTTCAATGTCTCACACACGACAAAACGTTTTGTTGCTCGGTTTCTGAAAAACTGGAAACAAAAATCTGAAGATGTGTCGTGGAATTTCATTACCGATGAAGCCCTGAAGGAGATGTGATCTGATCTCATTTCTAATCAGTCAAAAAGCTTTGATCTCTGTCTTGCTTTTTATTAGAATATTACAGATATATGAGAAACCTTTTACTTGAACAAAACTGAGCACTGCAGACTGCGAGGAGTGAATCCATTATAACGGCCTATATGCCAATTATTATTTAAATATGACCGTTTTTTATTCTTCACCTCCTCCGGGAATCTGTCAAACAGGGACCTGAAACTGCCTGTTGTGGTTCCATTTGTGATTGACAAGAAAAACATATTCATTTAATGGAACATAGCAGGAAATGACTGAAGAGACCGAGGCAGGTGTGAAAGCGCAAACGAACTCTGGTGTCGACTAAAAGAGCAAACTCTGGTCTGCTTGGAAACGGGGGTCTCTGGTGCGGTTTGAATGCAGTGTGAATTCTCACCGGAAATCCCAAATCCAGGAGCGACCGTCCTTGCAATCCGTGAGAGGTGAGGTGACGTACCTTGCTCGTCGTCTGTGTCGCAACGCCAACACCTCGTAGTTTTTCATCAGTCCCAGTAGTTTTTGCCGCCGCCGCCGTTGTGGAACGTAAACTGCCAAATAAAAACTTCCAATGCCGCTCCATGTCCGCCGTCTGTATTTAGCGCCATCCAGCTGATGTTCTTCCAGGTCGGGAGGGAAGGAGGGACTTCCCTGCTACACCGGCCAATCAACAAGCGCCTTCTTTCAGCTGCGAAGCAAGTGGTAATCGAAGTGATAAATGCAGCAATGTTACAACTTTCAGCTCCTCAGTCCGACCGAGTCCACCTGGTCGGCTGTGAAAGAGACCTGAGTGAGTACTTTGTAAAAATGTAAATACAAATAGAATGTGATGACTTGAACCCTTGTTTATTGAACATAGTCACCAGTCATCAGTAGTTGTTGAGCTTTCTCCTTTCTGCTGTGATGACACCGGCAAAAAGTTCAGTACTGTAAGAATCGTGTTTCTTCGTAGGAAAACTGTGACGAATCAATAAAATATTCAGAGATTCTGAAGATGTTGTTTATACGCGGGAGTGAATATCGGAGGATCATGACCTTTGAGCTTGCAGACAAACCTGCAGTCAAAACGGAAGAGGGTCCCTCCATCTCTTGATCAGCAGTCAGAACACACGGCATCATGGGTAACCTGCACATCTGTGACGGCACCATTAATGCTGGTTTTCTGTCTTTTTCAGAGAAGATATTTCTTCTTCTCGCCTGTGTTACGACAGCTCGCCTCTGCAGTGAAATGGCGAAAAAAATCAGACCGCAAAACTGGTTTGCCTGCAGTCCGAACCATGAACTGTTCAGCAGCTGAACTCAAACATCAAACGGGGAAAACATTGCACTTTCAAAATGACAGAAACTAGTCTCCTTAGCAAACTTTGTGCTGTGAAAAGGAGAGATGATGCAACCGAGTGGTAAACAACCCTGCAACATCCCAGCCATTAAATTCAAAATGAGCCCATCATTTTTTTAGACAATGCTTCCAGATTCATACCTTTGTGTCTCTCTCTGCAGCCTCGCTTCCAGCTGGCATTAAGGTGTGTTTTGGGTGATGGGATCGCAATGGGATAGTGTGTAAGCACACAGGAACAGCTGTAAACACTCTTGGGACAAAGGACGGACTGAGGACGGATTGGAGGAGGTGGTCCGGGACCATTAACCCTTAAGAATTCCGTCAAACAATTTTTTCAACTGTCCTTCAGAATGTAAAACGTCCCCTCCATAAAAACTGCCTTTAAAATAACATATATTAGTATTTTTCCCATTTTAAATAAGTGAATCTTTTGAATCAACTTCAGCGTGCAATATATTTATCAAATATTAGCAATTATTTGAGGGGATTTTAACCCACTAAAGGCCAGTTCCAAAATACAAAAACTCAAATAATTTCCATCCAATGCAATTCAAGGAGGATTTAATGATTATTATTATTAGAGCCTCAGATGGTCAATGATTAGCAGCAACATTCAATTTGAAGCATTCTGATTTTTTCTGCAGTGACAGATTCTATTTCCAACTTTAAATTAGTCAGTCATGTTAATCAGCTTCAGCCTGAAAGATACGTATCAAATATCCAAAAAGTGTTTAGGGATCTTGACCCTCAAAATGGACAAAAAGCATCCCCAGGAATACAAGCGAAACTCGGCAATTCATTCCACCACTTCCAAACAGAGGTGTCAAGTAACGAAGTACAAATACTTTGTTGCCTTACTTCAGTAGAAATTGGGGTTATCTTTACTTTACTTCTACTTCCTTCAGGCGACTTTTTGCTTCTATTCATAACATTTTCATATAATTATGTGTACTTTCTACTCATAATTATAGTCATGGTGGCCTTTAGAAACATGTGTTTTTGGGGAGGTGGGCTAGTCACTATCGGACCCTCTGGCTTCGCCTATAAGCTTTGGTCCTTAATGGCATTTTTTCCCCCTTACATTACTTAGACTTTTATACTTTAAGTAGTTTTGAAAACAGTACTTTTACACTTTTGCAATCCAGATACAATCTGGATACAAGACGCATGTTAATGCATGTTAAACGCGGTGTTTGAGGTGACCTCTCCGTACGGCGACACGGCCGAGCTGAATTCAGACAGAGCAACTCACAGACACCAACATTCAGTCGATAAAATTTACTGTATTCTTTAATTCGTATGTACATTTCCAACCCTTACTTTCCCCCGATAAAGAAAATTTCATTGAATACTTCTAATATATTGAGTCAGTTTACAGCTTCTGTACAGAATTGCTGTTTTCATAAAATTCACATCTAGGGCAGCAACATCATTTTCTTTGTTAGAGGAACCAAGAACAAGCATGAATGGAGTGAACAAGAGGACGCAGCGGGGGAGGGGGAGGGGGGGGGGTGAACACACAGCTCAGGGGGGGCATGTACAGAAGCAGCGCAATTAGGATCAACTATGTACAATACAAACCATTCATACAAAGTCGGCGCTAATATATAGAATTCAATACATTACATTTGATATATTAAGTGACGATGAGCAAGCCCCCTCCCCAACTTACATCCCAACCATCAGTCAGTCAGGTGATCAGACATTCAAACAGAAGGAACCCGTCGCAAAATCAACATCTTACTGCGGCCGCGGGACGATTCTGTCGACTGCTGAGGATTGTGACCGGAGCGCAGTGCTGCAGCCGGCCTGAGGGGGGCAGCCTGCTCAGTCCCTGCTCACCCT
The DNA here is from genome assembly GCA_903171835.1 of Mullus surmuletus. Lineage (NCBI taxonomy): Eukaryota > Metazoa > Chordata > Actinopteri > Syngnathiformes > Mullidae > Mullus > Mullus surmuletus. The sequence goes on along the minus strand of CAESWR010000204.1, from coordinate 418,466 downwards.
TACGCAGGTAAGTCCAGCTTAAATCTCTAAAAGCATCAAACTCACGTTTCATTGCATCAGCAGCTGCCTTACAAGGTTTATAAAACATCGGTTTCACTTCTCTTATTTTTTAATTATCATTTCCAAGATGAGTTAATTTTATTTTTCCGGTTATGCGGGATAAACTGCAGAGCGTAAATAGCACAGCAGGGGGCAAACTATCTACCTATCCAGAGAGTAAACTATTTCAATCAAAGAAGAACACAAATCTGTTAACATCCAGTTTGACAAAGAACAAAATATTAAAGCAAACAACAAAGATTCAAACAACCCCAACGAGGTACCAAGAAGTTCCTGCTATCTACACGTTCCAACCAGGAGAAAACATAATTGTGGAGGAAAAAACTGACTAGAATCCCAGAGTCTCTCCGGCGGGTTTGAGCTTTTTTCAGTCTTATAAACTGACATTTTAATGGTTAAAAAAGGTAACGGCTCTTTGCAGTTGGACAAAGTGGAACATCAGAGGGGTAAATTAACAGACATGGCTGATACTGGTACACACACACGGTCCTCTGGGATGGTAGAAGCCCCAGTCTGTGCTCCACTGGTCCAGCGGCGTGCGGCGACCTCAGCCGGAGGGGAAGTAGGGCGTGTCACTGTGGTAGTTGTAGTCCGGGCACACTTTCTGAACCAGTTTGTAGTCAGTGCTGTAGAAGGAGATGAAGATGCAGATGACCTTGAAGGGTTTGGAGCACAGCCAGGAGACGTGGCTCTGGGTCTGCTCCTGGTAGCACGTCTTGGACGGGTCGAAGTTGCACAGCGTGTTCTTGGCGCCCTTCTCCACCTTCTCGTACTCAATGCGGCAGTTGAAGGACTTGGAGTCCTTGGCGTCGATGACCGACTGCTGCGCCGCCACATCGAACTCCACGATCTTGGTCGGTGGCACCAAGCTGACGGACACGTTGCCTTGGCCGGTGGAGTTGTGGCGGAAGTAGACACTGAAGGTGCCGTTGCCGTGATCCACGATCTTGCCGGTGATCAGCAGGTTCAGTTTGACCGTCTTGATGTTGGAGTGGAAGTCTCCCCAGCCAAACATCTTCTTGAACTTGCCCGTCTTGACCATGGGCCGCCGTTTGGTCCGCGGCCGCGAGTCCAGCAGGTCTGTGGAGTTCCTCAGCCAGTCCCACAGGTCCTGCTCAGAGTAGGGCTCTGGGGTGTCGTAGCGAAGGTCCAAGGCTGTGCTGTTCTCTTTGCCGTGCAACGTTTGTGAGAGCAGCCTGCTGATGGACAAGTCCTTACTTTTTTCTGTCCATATATGCTTTAACGTGGATTTAGGGCTCCCAGACTTCACAATGTCCGACTTTGGGGTTTGGGCCCTGGTGACCTACGAAAGAGAGAGAAAGAAATATCCATCAGCTAAAGATTACTGACACTAATGTGATGCAAAAGCTGTTTGTTTAAAATTGAAAATGAAGAGAATTATGAGGTTTAAGAAGGTTTGACTATAGCAGATTTAGAACAAAGTCATAAAGTGCATCTCACATAAAGAATGAAGAGGGAAGATAAATTGTTAGAGCAGAACTCATGAAGGGCAAAAACACTGGTTAAAGCAAACTCAGATCAAATGGGGCAGAAGTAAAAAAAAAAAAATAGTAATTTTGTTTTAGTCTAACCACAAATGTGAACAGCCGACACATGGCGAGGGTGCGATATCTGTACATTTTAAAACCAGTGGCAGCAACTGGTCTTTCAAAGAGCGAGTGCTCAATCGCAAATGTCGCGTCGCTCAGAGCAGCTCGTTCCACAAGTAAATATATGTATGTGGGTGCAGGAAATACACCATTGAGCCAAAAGTATTTTTTTTCTCCTCTGGCTGTACTGGCTCACTGACCCACTGGGAAAACTCCCGATACTCCCAATGGCCAGTCCGCCCTGGGAAGAACTGTCTTTGGACTTCACTGGCAAACTGGGCGATGGGACTAAGCTCCCAATGCTCTGTGACGGTGTAGATCTCCAAATAGCTGTCAATCAAAAAGGGATTCAGCCTTTGCACTGATTCTCCAATCATCATGCGGAAGCCCAGCATCTAGGCCAGCCGAGGCTCCGCCCACTGCTCCACTCACCCTCAGAGACGCTGAGCGACCGGGCTCTGGACTAAAAATTGGAGTACATGGACACTTGGCTTCTACGGGCAAACGCACTGATGATACGGGAATGTAGGAGAAGTTAAGTGAAATCAAGTCAGTCGACTTGTGATAAGAAGCTGATTCTGTCTAACGCGTTTGTAGTCAGTTAAATATTATATAATATCGCCTCTGTTCCAAACCAGTAGATTAGCTGGTGTGGGTGTGTTCAATATAAAAGACTTTAGCCCACCCACTCAATACAAGAGTATTCTTGTGTACTGGCTGACATGAAGCATCATGATACTTTATTTATATTGACTTTCACGTTGAATCATGCCAGCTTCCACAAAATTGTCCAATAAAAGTCATCGGCTGGGATTTGAGATAATCAATCTTTCCTGTGAGCTTTAATTTTTAAATCAAGACAGAGGACAGCTCTGAGTGGGGACTGAGAGTCAGATTGTAGTCGGCAATGTGAGCCAGAAGAGAACATGACAATCAAAGCCCCCCCCACCGGTCTCACACTGATAAAGGCAGCGGTTGTTCAGCAGGTAAAGACCAGACAATTAAGTACAGAGTGCTGCTTGAACCGATGATTGATGAAGCCGAGGGTCTTCACCATTTAGTGAAGATGAGTGGAATGAAGCTGCTGCAGCCCCCGGTGGAGATGTGTGACATTGATTGCCTGATTCCTACTGTACGATGTGGCAGCCCATCTGTCTTGCTGAGGTTTTTTTGCATTTTGCGCCCCCCCCCCCACCTCCCCCCGGATCGATACTTGGGAGAGAAGGTTTCGCTACCAATCGCATGGACCTTTGAATTGAATTGCCTCGGCGCGTGTCTTCCATCACCGCAGGGACGCGCGGCCGCATTTACACATTACAGGATGAATGGAGGTCGCAGGCTCACACAGGGATGGAGCGCCAGCTTGGGGATCCAGATCGAAACTGACAATGTTGCACTACTCCGTCCATAATTCTGATGTATAAGATGAATTCCAGAAAAGGCTCTTTGTTGGGCGGTGATTAATACGAGGCGGGAGGCAAAAAGCGATTCCGTGTTCGCCACCCTGCTGCGAGAGTCCGCTCAACATATGAGATCCAGGAGCACAACAGAGTCAGTACTGTGTTCACGGGTGTGGAGGCGATAGCTGCTTTGATAGCTGTATTGCACCGGTTTCGCTGTAGCAGAAAGTAGTTCCGTCGAGGTACTGGGGTCACACGGAGGCGCGGCGCGGTGCAGGGGGCATGGACACCCACACTCTGCCAGGATGCAACGCAGGATGATGTCATGGAGTAATCACACAGTAATGTAACGAGTAGTGTAACTAGTAACAAAGTAAAGAAAGGCATTAGGAATGGGTAATGAATGACCTTTTTTCAGTAACTACTCAGCACTGCTGTCCAGTGGCGTGCATAGACTTTTTGAAGGGCAGGGGCGAAACGACAAACAGCGCCTTCTCACCATTGAAGGGGGCACTGAAGTTCAATATGTTACAAGTTTTATATGTTACACGTATATGTATGTTGCACAGCATTTTTGCCACCCAAGAGACCACCTAAAGGTGTTTTAACCAGCCAGGAGGGCAATTAAACATGTTTTAACCAGCCAGGAGGGCCAACCAGGGTGATCATTTTTGATACCCAAGAGGATGTTTCATTTGGTTTGAACCACTCAATAGGGCAATTTAGTGGGTTTTGCCACCCAGGCGTTTTTTCCTACAAATCTTTCAACAATTGGGCCACGAGACCTGTCCTCGGTTGAAGCTGTGCCCCAAAATGTCCCTGATTTCAGCGTTTTGATTGAGATAAAGAATGATGTTGTTTGTTGTCACGGTAGATGGGTAGGAAGTGTGAGTGAGCGTGTTGTGCAAAACAACCCTTATTGCGGTACTCAGGTCGGAAGCCGAACGCGTGACCAGAGCTAACTCACGACTAACTCTCTTATACACACACACATGCACGCATGCACACACACACACACCCCTTCCTTTTTCCACCCTTTGCCTGTACACTTAATGTCCTAGTTTCTTCATTTCATCGAGTGCTTCTCATTTCAGAAATCTTAGTGTATCGCTTACTAAAACCAGCGTTTATTGCTCTGAAATACCACTTTTCATCACACAACAGCAGACAGAAGACAGAATTTGGGTTATTCGCGTTGAAGAAGCAACTTTTCTACTTTTGTTTTCTTTGACTGCTGTTTACTGAGTTTTCAAAATAGTGTCACTGCCGGCTTTGTTTCTTTGTGTGGCCTGAAGTATCAGAGCACCACAACAAATGTGGCAAGTGGGTTGACTTTGATGTTTGCCTGATATTTTGGCCTTTGATGATTCATTTCATTGTGTTAGAGCTGTGTTTGGTATGTGTAAATAGACTGAGGTTTTCATGTTAATTTGTAAAATATGACTATGTTGTCTTTGATCGTCTGCTGTTTTATGCCTCTCCTTTGGAGTAACCACAAAGTCCCCCAATTGGTTGATTGAAGTTAAGAAAACTCCATCATAGAAGTTACCTTTGGTACGGAAGCTATCAAAGCCATTTAAGATATCTTTCACTACAAGTAACAGCACAGAAATCGAGAGAATTTGGTAATAGTGGTCAGTGAATGAAGAAGATGCAGGCAGATATGCAGTGTGCTGTGAGGGAATCTGACTGTCTGACTGATTATGGCAGGATCCCTCAGTCTGCTGGAGTAGAACATCATACAGAGACTTTGTCAGCAGGACAGAGTGGAGGTTATAGTAGGATGGCCTCTCTTCATGTCTTCCATGCACCAGTTGCTCCTGACAAGTCGGGAGTCACGTCCTGCTCCTGTCATGTCAATCAGCGTTTGCAGTACTACCAACAGCCGTACCCAGTGATGGCGCCTGGCATGTACTACAATCGGGGTCTGCAGTACTACCAACCTCCATACCCAGTGATGGTGCCTAGCTTGTATTACCATCAGGGTCTGCAGTACTGGCAACAGCCGTACCCAATGATGGTACCTGGCATGGCTTATGGACCACAAGATCCCATGTACTGGAAGAACCCACCTGAGTGGTATCGTCAGGCCGGACCTTCCATCCAGCATCAAGTATGTTGATAACTGAAGATGTTTCACATGTCACTCATTTATATTAATAATCACAGTGTGTATAAAATTTGGTGCAACCACGACAAAGTTGCCGCTTGTGAGACTCTGTTGGGAGCGCTAGTGAGCCATTTCGTATCGGGGTCCTGCAAAAAGTCATTTTACGAAGTTGTTAAGGTGGGCAAATTGGGTTTAAAGAGGAATAATAATATTAAGAAGAAAGACCTTTGCAGGCTCAAGAGGGCTTCGCCGCAACGAAGTGGTGTCGGCTTGGGCCTGAAAAATATAACACTTTGATGTACTTATAATTTGAAACCATCTTTGACTCAGACAGCAATTTCCTCTGTGTCAGAAAGCAGAACTTTTTAACAAATACATTTGTTTGTGTATCATGTCTGCACTGTAGGTGGCTCATTTACTGATCAATTCATGCTGTAATCGGTTTCCCCAGGACCTCATCTTTTCCTGCAGATTAACTGTGATCTTATGTGGCATTTGTACACTAATACCTTTGCTTATACATGTTATTTGTTCCACTTTAGAACACCACCAGCGGGCAAGTTCATTACCACGTGCAGGCAGTGATTGCTCTCCTCCGAGATCAAGAGAGAGTCGCGGACATGGATTTTGATTGCAGCGATGAAGAATCAGATTCGGACACCTCATATTCAAGTGAGGATGAAGAGAGGATTCCGCACACATTGCAGTAAAGGCTGACCAACGAATAACGCAGCAGGTGTGACCAATTTTGTAGGGACAAAAATAATTTTGGGGATTATCACCGCCAATAAACATCAGAGTTCTTGTTTTTTGAATAAATGATGTTTTAAACATAATATGTCTGATGTGTAATTATCATTTACGTTACATATTGTTCTGAGGATAAGTAACATACAACCGAAGCTGCAAATAAATCCTTAGTTGTTGTGCTTTGTTGTTGAGGCAATGAGCACAAACACAGGAAACTGGGCTCCTCCCACATCCCACATCAGTAATGTGCCACATTACAACATTTTCATAAAAACTGACTCCACCACAATTCCTTTTAGAATACTTGATTTTCATGCCCAGAGGCCTCCTACTACGTCTCAATGGTTGATTTTTTGAGGTTCTTCCTATTTGGGTCTTAGAGGGTTAATAGGCAACGCCTGTTTAAGGTTGGATCAGTGATGTTCTGCCTGTTTAAGATTATTAATAACCCGGTTGTTACGCAGCCATGGAAACACCAACAACCCATTTGAATAAGTGGAATATGCTCTAATTCACACTTCATAAGTGTGATGAAAGACACAAACATCCTGGCATTTGGAGACGCTAGAAAGTAGCGGGATAGACAGATCCACAAAAAGGGGAGCGCAAAGTTACGCCAAGCAGGGTTTTGTAGCAGACCTTCTCCATGTGTGGCTGCTTTGATCACCATATCACCATTGATTACAGTCACCATGGAGACAGGAACAAACCTGTTTGATCACCATGGAAACACCTTATTTACAATGTTTCACTAACAACCACAATATGGACCTTAACCCCAATAGTAGCTGGGTTTACATGGAGCCTAATATAATATTATTATAGTATTGAGTTAGAAGCCCAAACTGAATAAAAATGCCCCATATAAACAAAAGTCATTCAGAATAAACAGGAGTAAAATATTCCTTTTTCCCAAACCGATCAAAAGTAAAGTTTTGTCATGTAAATGGTGAAACAGAAAATTGTCAGGCTGCGCTCTGTCTGCGTTTACTCACTCGAAAACATGGCGGCTTCCAAATTAGAACTACACATTATTGCACACTTAGACGGTAGGAAAAAAAGAATTAAGGAACTGCTGGAAAACTTCAAAGACTGTCAACAACAAAAGTGCTGAAACTAGCATTTGTGGCAAGTTTAGCTCACAATATAGTCTCGCTAACTGACGTTAGGAAGCTTAAAAAATCTGCGCGTGTCACACTTGTGTAAAAGGACTGCTGTGATTAAATGTAGTGGCACATTTAAACACCAGATCGGAAACATGTAAACAGTTGACCTTAGATCTTCAATCGGATGATTTCAGTCAGAATGAAAAAAGTCTGAGCGCGAACCCGGCTGATGACACATTGCCGGTGTGTCAAGGTTTCAGATCTATAATTGCTCTGTGCAGAATCTTCTACTTCTCCATATTGAAATACTCCCACCTGTGAATATGCACCAAAGACATCGTGACTGATGTGTTTATTCTTACAAAGGTGGCACCATTGAAGGCTCAGCATCGTCACCAGAACTAGCGTGATGATGATGGTCGTTCCAAAGAAAGCCCGACCGTCAAAGAGCAGCAAGGCGTCAGCTGTCGATGTGTGCTCATTGTCCCCCCGGGCGGCCGGGTGGGCTCTCTGCTCTACCTTCGGACATGTTTATCTCTGCACCTCTCGGTCTCGGGTACATTCCAGCATGTTTTGGGCCGAGCGCCAGCAGGGCTCGCTGGATGCGGGAGCTGCCAGCTGCAGTGCGCTCACCTGAGGGAACGGTGCAGCTGGTAAACATGGCGGCGCGGAAAGCTGAGCGCGCGCCAGGCAGCCAGTTGGTCGCCTCCAGGCGAGGAAGGCTGCTGGACAAAGAGAGCAGCACAGAGTCTGTCTGCTCTCCAGCCCGAGCATCACTGCCATGGAGCTGCTGCACACTTTAGGACTCTCGAGTTCTCCACTTCTTTCCAACCCTCAGGAGTTCCTTAAAAAACTTTCTCAAACCTCCTCTGGGATGAAAAACGTCCCCTCCCTAAAAACTGCTGCAGAAATATCACATATTACTATTTTTTTTCCACTTTAAAGGAGTCAACCTTTTTAATCGACTTCAGCCTGAAATATTTATATCAAATATTAATCATTTGAGTTTTAAACCCTCTAAATGCCAGTTTGTTTACGTAACTCCACAGTATTTTAATCGAAAAAATACAAAAACTCAAAACTTTTCATAAAATGCAATTCAAGGAAGATTTAATGATTATTATTATTGGAGACTCAGATGGTCAATGATTAGCAGCAACATTGAATTTGAGGCATTCTGATTATTTCTGCGGTCACAGATTTTTATAGCAAACTCTCTTATTAGTTAGTTCTAATTTAAGAACAGACACCAGAATTTCTAATTTGACAGAAAATGAATATCCTTGGCTTGAAATTGGTCTGACCATAAATCGTCTTCAGGGTTAAAAGTTGAGCATGATGAGATGAGTCTTTCCCATCGTTGTTATTTTGTGTGAAACTGAAAGCACAGATGGACCACCAGTGAAAAATACACTGCACTTCATTTAGAGTAACTGACTCTTTTCAAAGGGAACAGAAATAAATTCTTAGTTGCCAAACTGCTGGTAATGATGATTGTTTATCACAGGAAATTCCACTCAGACTCACAACAATAGATGCATGAATCTCTGCAGGAAGAACAGTAACGTTGGTCCAGACCAGTTCAGACCAGTTCAGACCCCCCTTGTGCCCCAATTGTTGAAAAAAAAAAAAAGCACATAAATGCCCTCTTTGGAGTCAAAAATGAGCGCTGGAGTGCCCCCCTGGTTAGCAAAACCCACTAAACTGCCCTCTTGGCTGCTTAAAACATGATGAAATGCCCTCTTGGGAGGCACAATTACTAAAGGGATTTATTTCCCTCATTCATCCACGTCTCTGTGTTCTGCACCGTCAACCGTTGAGTCTCCACAGTTCTCGTGGATGCTGATCGCCTCTGCCCTTCATAACGTCTGCACGCCGCTGCTTCATACGCACCCACCTCGCTATCAAATCATCAGCCTTCCAATTGTTTTCCATAGCAAACTGATCATGTTGCCCCGCCAATCACAGCTGATATTGGCTTCAGATAGGAAATCACTGGTGTCACTGGAGAGCCGGGACCAGCAACCATTTTTTTATTTTCCTAATTTGGAAGATTTGTGAGAGGACCAGACAAAGCATTTTTGTTGTTTCGCTTGGAAGACTTGTAGGTCCGAGCTTTGCCAGATGGCTGCTGGCAAACGGAGCGCCGTCCCACAGAGACAGCTGGTAGCGCCGGGCCAGAGTCTACAGCCACTATTTATCAAAATCCTACCTGAGGTAAAGCCTGCTTATCTGCAGTCCAGGCTCGGTTCACCAAATGAGAAAAGTTTGCGATTGCCATGGCGCCCCCCAGAGCCCCCAACGGCCAAACACTGATTGTTTGGATCTTTGACCTTGGGGAGTCGTCCGAGAAATATAATAATCAAATCAGAGGGACACCTTCGGGAGAACAGGTTTCATGGAAACGGACTCACACAGACGCCTCACCACCATTATTAACTATAATAAAAGGGTTTTTAAACCTTCAAGCTCCGCTCCAGATCATTCCACTTTGCTCTGCTTTAGCGGCCTCTAATGGTCTTTTAGGTGCGGCGCACTGTCGTAAACCGCAGCGCGCTGCTGCAAACGGTCGCTACGCCAACATGCATTTGCTTATTGAGCGACGGAGGCCGATCGCCTGTAAAACCAGCATGTAGAGCAATAAGGTCCACTAACATCACCATGTATTTGTGATCTTAGCGTTTGTTGCCTTTATTTAGCGCAGATTCACATCGGAGGGACTTCGGCCAAAGCTGTAGGGTTTGATATTTGTGCGTGCAAAGGAACCAGGGTGTATTAGGGTCTGCATGGACCTCAACAGTAACTAAGTGTTGTTTTTATCTGGTAATGTCTTTGCAAGCCAGCCACCGATCCAGTGTGAGTGTCACTGCTCCGCACTAAAAACACCAGGCTTCTTTCGCTGGAAGCCAGATCTCGTGTAGCGCCGTAAAGCAGTTTGCACTTCTCGCAGTATCTTCCGATTCTTGTTCCCGGTCCGACAAGGAAAGTCATCGAGTCCCGAGGCAGAGCAGGGAGTCTACGGAACAAACTTTGGAGAGGATATTTCAAGGCTCAAATGTTATGGAGTGTTGCTTTCGGAGTTCCTTAAAACAAACGCTCTCAATCATCCTTCAGCATGTAGAAATATATACGTATTACATTTTAACCCTCTAAATGCCAGTTTGTTTATGTAACTCCACAGTATCCTAATAAGGGAAAAGGGGGAAAATAATGATTCCATAAAATACAATTCAAGGAGGATTTAATGATTATTGTTATTGGAGCCTCAGATGGTGAATGATTAGCAACAACATTGAGTTTGAAATTTCTTATTTTGTCTGCAGACAAAATGTCTTGAAAATACAAAGAAGCCATTTACAATAATTTATTCATTTCATGATGTGTTGTTCTTGTGCTGACTGGAAATCAAACCCCCTCTGAGACAATAAAAAACTTCCCAATCCAACAAAATCCAATGAGCAGCTTCTACTTTTAGACGCATTTGCGTGGTTTATGATTTTGCCTCCCATCAGGATGAGCTTTCAATCAAAGGGCCAGATGTGGTGCTCGTTCAAGGACAGCAATGATGTTTTCGTTTCTGGTGATTATGCACTTAAGAAAACAATTAAACGCTTCCATTTCAAGTCATGAAGCTTCAAACAACTGCCTGTTTTTTTTGGTTTCAGACGGCAGAGTATTATTTCAGAATGATGTAAATGCAAACAACCAATCACTGATTAACGCAGATAATTAGCAGAATTTGTGTTTTTGAGAGGAAACTAGTTAAATGAAATGTTATCCAGAGAATAGCTGCCTTATGAAGACTATAATGGAATGTACTAAATTATTAATCAAAAAACGACAAAAATGCTGTTAACTGCCTCGTTGGAACATCAAATTTAACAGCCTGGCAAATGTGAGTGTAAGTAGTTACAGCGAGCACAATAACCAATTCAAACAATCTCACTCTGTAGAATATCCACCACGGAAGAGTTCTGGAGACATAAAATAATCATCTACTCGCGCTCTGAAGGATCATTTTCTACATATAAATGAGAGTTTTTCTGTGGAAATTCTGCCAAAAATAAGTGTTCAAAGAATTGACTAAGCTGATTGAATAAAGCCTGGTCTGACTTCTTTTCTCCATCATTCTTCGTAAACTTCATGCTCACACCTCAGCAGGTCGATGGTTTAAAAGCACATTTGAGTTGATTTAAAAAGTCAAATCATGTTGTATAATTTTATACTCCTTTTGCGAGTTGAGATGTAACATGAGAGCTGAGATATCAATGAGTGGAATGACATCATCTTTTATTAAAACCCCTGAAATGATCATAAATCAGCATATGCACACATGGTCGGTCTGGGGACGAGTGCAGCACTTCCTCACCCACTCACACACCACTGCTGTTCACGACCAGTGCCCCCCCCCCCCCACACACACACACACACACACACACACACCCCAAAACACTTAATCGCCTTCTTGGGTGGTTAAAATATGCTAAAATGCCCTTTTGGTTTGAAAAATCACATGCTTACATCCCTTCTTGGGAGACAAAACACACCAAACTGCCCTCTTAGCCGGTTGAAACATATTGAACTGTACTCGTAGGTGGAAAAAACACATCTATACTGCAATCTTGGTTGGTTACATGATAAAACGCCCTCTTGGGTGGGAAAAAAACACTTATTTGCCCTCTTTGGTGGTTAAAACATGATAAACTGCTTTCTTGTTCGGCAAAAACATGTGCTTTAGTGCCCTCTTTGGAGACCAAAAAGCGTGCTAAAGTGCCCCCCTGGTCAGAAAAACACACCCAACTGCCCTCTGGGCTGGTTTATACATATCAAACTGTCCTGTTGTGAGGCAGAAATGCGTGTTTAAGTTCCCTCCTCATTGGCAAAACACACTAAACTGCACTCTTGGATGGAGAAAAAACACTGTTGATGCCACATCCTTGATGAGAGCAGTTCCGGTGCCTCCGCCTTGTAAAACACTCAGTTCAGTTGGACATAAAAATAATAAAATCATCAGCCGCACTGATTTATCCGCCGCCGGCCCGCGTGCTCTCGTTAGAGGAAATCCTGCAAGTTCATTTCATTTGTTCTCCTAATTAACTTGTCGCTTTTTGCTGAACACACAGGTATTATTGATGTGGCTGCTCAATTGCCAAGAGCTGGAGAATGAAACTATAAATCAAATCTCAACACTCGCATTGCAATCCATGTTGCATTCGCAGGAGCTGCGGCCATTTGCACCTTCGCCACTCCGGAGGAAAAAAAATACTCATTCTGATGTGATTTAAAAGAACAGATACAAAACAGTTTCCCCCCCCCCCCCCCAGTATGACAGAAGACAAAAGATCCGAGATGAGCTATGAGCTCCAAATTCTCTGGGCACTTTGAAAAATTCCAATCACGGCGGCGCGGCTGGAATAAAACGCTGTGCAAAGAATGGGCGCCGGCGCACATTGTGCTGCAGGAAAAAGGCCTTCCGGAGGCTCCAGAGGATGAACACAGAAAGAGAGAATGAGAGAGAGGAAAATCCGAGGGTGTAAGCTTTACAATATAGGACGGGGAAGACTGAGGAGAGCTGACCCCGAACATACCCACAATTAACCTTTGCTTCGGCCGACTCGTATAGAAAACTGAGCCGTCAGTGGCTGCAGCCTGATAAATGAGCAGCCAGGCCCGAAGGCTGCTGCCTCCGAAGGCTGCTGCCTCCAAAGGCCGCTGCGGCCAACCGCTGTTATTCAGCTTCATCCTTGTTTTTGTTTCTTTTTATTTATACTGGTTCTTTTTTACTGCTTCCCTTCTTATGTGTGTACGTACTGTATGAGAAGGTCTTTGTTTACATTAGGTGTATGTTACATCGGTATGTGTGTGTGTGTGTGTGTGCGTGTGTGTGTGTGTGCATATGATGTAATTGTATTATGTGTAAATCCAAATAGCATTCATGTTTTCTTAATACAAAGTCAGAGACAGGTTTTATTTAACTAAAAGCATCAGGCATGAGCGTCTACAAAGGAATTAGACCAGCAAGCTTGTTATTGTTATTCATTATTTAAGGAGGCGGGGAAGTTATATAGTTATAGTTATATAGTATATAGTTATACTTCTCCTCGCTCCTTTTCAAATATGTATTTCTATTAAATGTTTCGTCTTATTTTTTTTTGTCGTTCATATTCGAAATAAACACTTGAATGACTCACTGGTCTGCTTGTTGCCGTGGGATCCTTCCTCTGACCACACTGCCATCCAACAACATCTGCGCCAGTCCACCTTAAAATTCACCAGTGCGAAGTTTGTCCAAAATGAACGTTTTTCTTCCAAACCGTGAATCCAAACCACGAAACACCGATTCTCGAAACGCCCCATTTTGTTTTGTGTTGCTCAGAATGTTCATTTCATTGTGAGGAAAATGATTGGACGCAGCCAAGCGACATCCTGATGTGCTTCAGGACCATCTGCTGCAGCAACAACCACTCGCATCACAGAAAAAAATAAACAAAAACACCCCCTGTGAGCTCCGCCTCCTCCTCCTCGCTCGCTGTCAATCATTTACAACCATGTGCTTACGCTGATTGGCCGTAAGGGAGTCGACTCCACGTGTTCTGGCCGGTTAGGGTGCGCAGACGCTGCAGCTACACGCTGTGAGTATCAAAGTAAAGTAAGGCATTGCTTTTTTCAGTAAGTGACCAAACACTGGTGACGAGGACCTGTTGTTGAAATAAAACTTTCCGTTAGTTTTATTTAATATCTATTTATTCATTTCAGCTTGATTTTCTGTATCTAATTTGAATCATACAGCCAAACTACTTTATCTAGACTCACATTCGTTATTGCTTAAAGGTTGTCAAGTTAAATGGCGCGTTGTTGTACGGTCATTTTATACCTGGAAACGGGGCTTTAGTGACCTTTAAGTAGAATCGAACAGCAGATGGAGGCTGCGTCTTTGGAACAGTGAAAACATTACTGAATGTTTAAAAGAGAAGAAAAAAGAAAATCCATTTGAGGAATCATTTTCATGGCCGCCGCCGCCTAAACAAAGTGTAACATATTGGACGTCGTGCGACAGCGATTCCAGAGCTCTCGGATGTGTTTTCGGCGCTGCTACATTAAGCCGTACGTTCAGACATGACGGGGGGGGGGGGGGGG
>CAESWR010000204.1:345917-356246 GCA_903171835.1 Mullus surmuletus | reverse complement strand
CCTCTCTCCCTTCCTTCTTTCCCTCCTCCCTTCCTCTCCCCTCATTCCATCCTTCCTCCCTCCCTCCCTCTCTTCCTTACCTCCTTCCTCCCTATCTCCCTTTCTTCTTCACCTCTTTTCTCCAACTCTCCGTTTTCCCCGTTCATCCTTACTTCTTCTCCACAAATTCCGTCCTTCCTCCCTTCTTTCCTTTTCTTGCATCCTTCCTCCCTTTCCTTTTCTTCCATCCTTTCCTCCCTCTCTCCCTGCCACCTCTACCGCATCCTGTCCTCTAGAGTGGACAAAATGAACCTTTATTTTACCAGGTTAAACCAATTGAGATCAAAGACGTCTCCCAGTAGACCCAGTAGAAGAAACCACACTGGTTCAGCCTCGTGATGATCGGGTGGAGGCTCCTCCATCCGGCCTCTACACGCAGCCTCGCCGGGCCGCAGCCTCGCCGGGCCGCAGCCTCGCTCCTCCCCCTCTGACCTCTGACACGACAGCTCGCCGAGGTTTAGAAGTCCATCCCGTAATAAGAATAATCTCTTAACCAGACAGGAAAGGGAAGGTGGGGATGGATTGAACCAAGATGACCTTTCAAATATTTCTCTTGTTTATTATCAGCAATTAGTCAAATACATATAAACAAACAGTAGGAAAAGGACATCAGCGACTTTGTTTTTCACAATGTTATCAATATCGCCTGTAGCACACCCACATTCACGCCTCCATTTTTTTTTCTTTTTGCTTAACACCTTGTTCAGTAAAAAACAAAAAAACCCAATAAATTATGGTACATGGATAATAAATTAAGAAAAGAAGTATTTAGCACTTTATTTACAACTTATATTCAAAGGAAAATAACTTAAACATTCCATTAACTTACTAGCAACAAACTCCACAGAATATTCAAACAGCCGTCCTCTGGCCTCGATATGACGTCATGAATAAACCCACTCCTCACTTTGGGCCGCTGGACTTTCATCTCACATCATGATCTGATGCAAACACTGAGATGTAGCTTTCTGGGGCAAAGGTCACCCAGAGGGCTGCAGCTCTCCGAGGGGCTCAAAGCTCCTTAAAACAGGGAGACGACAACACTGTTCATTGCTGGGGTCTCCGTGGGACACGCGGGTGGTTAGATAGTGGGCCGGGCGGACTAAACGCTTCCTGCAGCCGTGAGTGAGGGAGCCAATGAGAGCGGCGTGACATCACAGGCCAATCAGAGTCCAGAAGAGCAAACACAAGTTTAAAGAAGGATTGTGCTTTAAATGCATTCAAAGAAAAGACATCTGTGACGACATCAGAGGACTCGCACGGATCCAAAGGCAGCTCATTGGGCTTCGACTAACAACCATTTGTGATAACTTTTAATTAGCTTTTAGTTGCCACATCTCGGCTCTCCAGTCCTCTCTCCTGCTCTCTGAGCACATTTAAACATATCAATTTGCAGACTTGATGGAACTTTCGATGGCTCGCCAAAATGTGTTTGCACCAACTTAAAAACAACTCAAGTCTGGAGGTGACAGACAGAAATTAAACCACCCTAACATGTCCAGGCAGTGGATCAGTCCTTGGACTTTGCCTTGCCTTCACTTTTTGTTTAGTCTCAATATAAGGAGGCAACAATTAACCCTTAAGAGTTCCTGGGGACGATTTTTGTCCAGACTGCTTTTAATTTTTTTTTGCCATTTTGACTGCAGAAAAAAGTCTTAATTTTTTCTGCTAATCATTGACCCATTCGATGCTCTAATAATAATAATAATAATGATGGAGTTTTTGTCATCTTTGTTCAATTAAAATACTGGGGAGTTTCATAAACAAAAGGGTTAAGAAATATGACATTTAAAGTGAATTTCTCTTTAAATACATGTAATTTTTACAGCAGGTTTTAGGGAGGGGACGTTTTTCATCCTGAGGGACGATTGAGAAGGTTTTGTCTTTAAGGAACTCCTAAGGGTTAAGTCCAATTGTTTACATTAACACAACTTAAATTTAAGGTGTATCCACTTAAAAATGGTGCAAGTTTCAAATCAATGATCTGCTTCATCTAAACGTACTGTTGCTTAACAACCTAATTGGTATTGTTTTAGAAAAGCTACTTTTTAATGTTATAATCATCCTCAGAGTCCTCACAGCTTCCCTGCAAATGTGAATAATTCATTCTCTTAACTAATGATATTTCTCTTGACTGTGGCTCCTGCTGCGGCCGGAACTCACAAACAGTTACAGGAAAGTTACACCTGGGACTCTGAAGGCATCGGTGTGGTTTCTCTGAAGGTAGCCGCTTACTGAGCTGCCAGAACTCACCAAGCAACTCATCAGACAGTGACTCCAGACTCCAGTACCATGTTTTTATGAGGATTTCAAAGGAGGAAACTGAGAGAAGCACAAACTAAGGTGAGCAAAATGTGTGCGGCAGTTTGAACTTGAAGCACAAAAGTCTGATTTACTGACACCAACATCAGAGATTACTTTAGAAATTGGCCTGAATTCCTCCTCCGCGTCGGCTCCGCCAGCTTCCCGCCGGCTTCCCGCCGGCCTCCCGCCAGCTTCCCGCCTCACGGCTGCAGGACTCACTATGTTTTTTTGGGGCAAAAGTGTCGTGTCATCGATAATTTACAAAAGTAAAAATTGCCATCTGAAGCCACGCCCCCACCAGCTCGTCCGAGGACAAACGCGCTCGGCCCGAGTTTGGGACGCGCGGCTGCACATATTAGAAAGGTAAAGATGAGCTCACAGGAAAAATCCTATTTACAGTCCCATCGCGTTACATACAAGAGGTAATAGAAGAAAAATATTAACAAACATTGGTGAGTTTGCAAAAAAGTCTACCTTTTTTTTTCAACATTTCTAGCACAAGACTGTACACCATCTTGTATTGAGAGAGGCAGTTTCCTATGGCGAAGAAGCTAAGTACATATCATGCTGCACTAATATAGTGCAAAATTATGCCTGAAAAACAAAGACGGGAGAGGCAGGCAGGTGGTGACGGTGGCTCTGAGGTTGATTATCCCCTTGTTTAACTTTTATCTCTTCTCGGCCTCGTCCACAAAAAGCAGGGACTCCAACGCTCGCGATGGGAAGAAGAATGGACAGAGACGGTCCCTCGCTGCTGCAATGAAAAAGACAAACGCGGATTTGTGCTTCCAGAGCTTTGATTTGGGGAGACGCTCTCCGACGAGCGTGTTATGGATTCGACCGCTGTGACGACGGCGGCCAGAGAAGCAAAGGCAGACTTCCAGCAGAAGATACAGAATCCAAAGAAGGCTCTTGTGAAACAAAGTATCAAATGTAAATTTGAAAAACAAAAAAAGAGGACGGGGACATCAAGGCTGCTAATGAACATGGATCCAGTGTGATGATCTTTGAGGTTTCTCTTGCGGTAAGAGGAAGAATCTTCCCAGGGTGTCCGTACGTGGGTAGAACAATGCCCAGCAACAGCCCCGATGGCTGTGGGGTTTCCATAGCAACCCTGTTTGTCCTGTAGGGTGAAAGTCTGGAGGGTCAGTGCAGTAAGCAGGAAGACTTCTACATGTCGGCGTCTCCGTCGTAGGCCAGAGTCAGAGGCTTCAGTCTGTTGTTCATCTGCCGTCGCTGCGGCTTCTTTGGCTTCTTGCTGCAGGATGAAGGAAGACAGAGAGGAAGTTCAGGGAATCTGACGACTGAGGTCAAACGCTGAGCTTCGACTTGTGTCAACTGAACTTTACTGAGAGCAACCCTGTCCTAACCGGGGCTGCAAAGGGGTGGAACATTTCCGGTAAATTTCAGGAAAGTTTCCATGGGAATTTTAGCTTGAGAAATTTGGCATTTTCAGGGTTTTGTTGCTGTCAGCTAAAATGATCGGGAATTTAGGAACGTTTTGTGTTTTCTTTTCCTGTCATCACATTTCAAAAATGATCTTGGTTTAAACAACATGATTGAATGCAAATTCAGCTACAATTCCAAGCACATTTGATCATCATCAACCACATCTACGCAAGCTTACAGCGTTTCCATAGAGACCACATTTCAGTCTTTGGTTTTTCACCATTCAAGGTTTTTGTTGTGTCATTAATCAATCAAAGTTTCCAACTTTGAAAACTCCCAGCATTTTGCAACCCTGGTCCTAACCCTTCAGACGTTCAATGCAAAATAATGACAGAAATGTACACACTGAAATCTTCTTCTTTCTATTCAATTCAATTTTCTTTACACAGAACCGATCCAGAACAAAGCTCTAGGCCACGCCCCCTAGCAGTGGTTGTACATTAACAGAGACCGGACAGATGCCCTAAGAGCAGGAACAGCGGCCAGGGAAAAGTCCCTTTAATTGAAGAAACCTGGAGCGGAACCATGGGTCAGGCGGGTCAGAGGATGAATTCTTTATTAGAATTTCTATTACCCACAATGCAGTCTGAGTTTTGGATTCACGCTTTTGGCAGCTATACGAGGCTGGAGTAGATCCAAGCTCTTCTCACTCTGCTCTGAGCTTTGGAGGAAAGCACCAACCATCTAAGTTCTAAATCAGGGGGAGCAGAAATCTGAGCACATTCCGGCTCTGACGTTCCAAAATAAGGTTTCTGTGTAAATATTTAAGAAGCAGCACAAAGTGTCTCTGTAAACTCAAGCAGGAACACAATTTGCTAAATATTTTCACACACACAGAAATAGGATATGAGATGGGTTGTGCTGCAACAAGCGTGCTGACATGGAACATGCATGGATGACCACAAGATGGCAGCAAAAGGACAAGAACAACAGTGAGGCCTGTTGATCCGGAGGTGTGTGTGGCTTTTTGGTGCCTCTGAGTTGTTTGTGCTGCGGACGTCCGTGAGAGAAGCCCGTCATCTTTACCTGCATCTTTGGTTAAAATCCGTCAGAAAAGCTCTGATCAGTTGTAATAAAGAAAAGAAAAATGACTGGATTGCTACTGGTGTCCCTGAGGCGCACATGGAGGGGAACCATGATGGGGGAAAATGGAAAGCTTTTCTCAAAAGCCAGTCAAAGCGGGTTTGAAAAATAAAAGGCCTTTGATTCAATGGGGTTTTTAATGACTCAGGCCCATTGATTTAAAGGCCTTTTATTTTTCAAACTCACTTTGAGCAATGCTGTTCACAGGCGGGGGGGTGCAGGGGTGGGGGGTGGGGGCAACAATTGGGCCCAATTGTTAAAAAACACATGCTTAAGTGCTCTCTTGGGAGGCAAAACACATGGACTGCGTGCTATAGTGCCTCCCTGGTTGGCATAACACACTAAAATTCCCTCTTGGCTTATTAAAACATAATAAACTGCCCGCTTGGGAGGCCAAAACGCATGCTCAAGTGCCCTCTAGGAAGGAAAAAACGCACTAAAGTGCACCCTAAGCTGGCAAAACACACTGAACTGCACTCTTTGGAGGTAAAATCGCATGGTACAGTGCCCTTTTTTTCCTTTCTGCCCTGCCCTTCATTAAGTTTATGCTCGTCACTGACTTTGAGTGCCTGGACCTGGATTTTTTGAATGCTTTTCTGACATCTTTTCATTTTCCCTCGTCAGTTGTAATAAACTTGTAATAAACGTGTAATAAACATTGGCTGGCCGTGTGGACTCTCGATTTGCATCCAAATCCGTGGCTTGTGTGGTATGATGGCAAGTGCTGGCGGCTCACCTCCAGGGAGGGATCCACTGACACGAATAAACAGGCACTGAAGGTTTCTGGGCACGAGCGGATGCCGGCTGAGGTGAGCGGCGGGCAGAAGAACCCGACCCTGACTATGTGATGAGCGTTTCGAGGTGAGGCGGCGAAGGCGGCGAAGGCGGCTGCGGCTGCTGCGCCGGGCCAGGCTGCTGAAGCTGCACCTGGTCCTGCGACTGCGGCTGCTGCAACTGGTCATGCTGGCATGCGGGGCAGACGTAAGACACTGGGAGGCTGTTGGGGTCCGTCCAGTAAACCCCCTCTGAGGGGGACTTGGAGCCCGACTTGCAGCAGAGGCAACAACCACAACCACCGCAACTGAACGTGGAGGGCGAGCAGGCAAGCAGAGGAAGAAAAAGAAGAAATGAAATGAAGGAAATGATGAGGGAAGACAAAGTAATAGATAATAATAAACATGCGCAGTGATGTCATGGAGATTGCACAGGTTATCTCCATTAATGAGTGCTGTGCCCCACTTCATATTACACACTAATCATCATAATGTGTCGTTAAAGATAATTGCCATACAGTTATTATGCTACAAACATCTGCAGATGGTTTTGTTGCTGCCAGATGGTCCCATAACGTCCTGAATCCACTAAAAGCTGAGCGAATTGTGCTCATTGTTGTTTTTGATTGACTCTTTGGAGTCGTGCGTGTCTCCTCATTTGGAAGATTTCAAAAGAAACACAGAAAATTGCCTTGAAGTGTCGCAGCAGAGGCTGACAAATATACTTTTTATGGTGTTCTTAACTTAACTTTTTCAATCGTCCCTCAGAACCAAAAACGTCCCCTCCCTAAAAGCTGCTTTAAAAATAACATAGTACTTTTAATCACTTTAAATGAGTCAATCTTTTTAATCAACTTGAGCCTAAAATATATGTATCAAATATCAGAATTAAAAAAAATACATCAAAATTTGAATGTAACTCCACAGTATTTTAATTGAAAAAATACAAAAACTCAAATAATTTCAATACAATGCAATTCTAGGAGGATTTAAATTATTATTATTATTATGATTATTATTATTAGAGCCTCAGATGAGTCAATAATTAGCAGCAACATTGATTGATTGATTGATTGATTGATTGATCTTATTTTTTCTGCAGTGACAGATTTTTATAGCAAACTCTCTTATTAGCCCTGGGGACAAAAAGCGTCTCCTTCTGAAAGACTGTGAAAATATAATATGTTAATAATTTTTTTTGATCAAACTTTAAATGAGCTTCAGTCTGAAAGATAAATATCAAATATCAAATATTCTTCGGGATTTTGACCCTCGAAATTGTCAAAAAACGTCTGTAATCTCCATGACATCACTTTGGGACGGTGGTGTTGGTGATGATGATGATGGTAATGGTGATGATGATGATGATGATGATGATGAGCAAACACACAACAGCGTGTTTGTTGGTACGTTACCATGCTAAGTAAGTCATGGAGATGATGAAGACCAGCAGGACAAACGCTCCCGCTGCTACTCCGTACACCCAGGTCTTCAGCTTCCCGTCTGCAGGAAAAGATAAATCACACACACATAATTACTTTTCTCTGTGTGTGTGTGTACTTTTTTATAGTCCAAGTATAAATGTTGTCTTAGTCTTTATTTCAAGTTCCTATACTCAAGTCCAGTATTAGTGTGTGTGTGTGTGTGTGTGTGTGTGTGTGTGTGCGTGAGCTACCTGGGCCAAAGGGCTGCAGGAACCAGGTGCGGCCGGCCCTGCCCACTCCAGCGGCGGGCTGGGTGGGGTTGAAGGCGCGGATGGTCTTGACGTCGGCCTTGTTGTCTCCAGCGGTTGGGATCTCCAGCACCGGGATGACGGTGCACTGGTCCAGCAGCCCGTCAGAGGTCATGACCTCCGTGTAGCCCTCCTCACAGCCACAGACGCCCGCCTGGCACAGAGACGAGACGCCGTTAATCTGACATTCTGTTGATGCTGAACCGAGGTTGCAAAGGAGGGGGTGTGTGTGTGTGCGTGTGTGTGTGTGTGTGTGGGGGGGTGGGGGGGGGGCATTTCTCAGTGATATTTGATCAGCTCGAGCAGCAGAGGAAGTTGGACGCAGCTACAAAATAAAACATCCAATTACTTTTCAAAATAAACAAAACAACTTTGTGGGCTGTGTGCTCGTGGCTGTAGAAAATCATCGGCCAGGACAACAACAAAACCATAGTTAACTTGTTTCCACAGTGACCGCTTTCCAAAAATTACAATAATGCATCATGTCATTCAGAATCACTTGAATATAGAATCATTAGAGGCACACACACACACACACACACACACACACACACACAGACACACACACACACAAAAGTTTTAATACCAGTACCAATACCAGTGCTCTTAACGATTCCAATACCAATTGAGTACTTCATTTGATACTTTTTGGTGCTTCATTCAATATTAATAACACAAACAGAAAGCAGTCAGTTGTGCAAATGTCACCACTCCTCCCCATCCAAACTTTTTACAAAAATACATTTTGAAAGTCCTCAAATGATGTTCGCAGTTTAGAAACAGATCTAAATCTGAGTACAAAAACAAATGATTGCAGGAATCATTTGATATTACTTAGTACTGGGTTGTTTCGGTCCGATACCTTAAAGGTATTGAGTACTGATATCCAGCCCTAACTATGATCAGACAGCATTTTTGCATGATGGAGGCACAGAACTCCCCACTAAACACACAGACCAGCTCCTCTGATACTGGTCTCCATGGAAACCATCAACTCTTTCTGGGTTTGCGGTTCTGTTTAAATACAAACTACCCCATATTGTGCTGCAACATCTCATGTTAACTATTTAATTACCACGAGACGTCCAGAGTCTCATTCACTCCGGTTGTTGGAGTACGGACTGAGGCGGTGAGTGCTGACCGTGACGGACCACCAGTGACCTCGCCACAGACCGGTGACGGTCTGCCACCCACAGTTTGAGAAACGCTGTTCTATGTTATGAGCAGGGGTTGCATTAACCAAATATTTTCCTTCATTGACCGTCTTTTTTAAATGGTGATGGAAAAATCTGAAGGCCATCTGTGATTTTGACAGATTGCAATCACACCACTGACCACTTGGTGGCGAGTGAGCACATTAGTTCGCTATTGTCTCTCTTGATGCATGACCTTGTTGGTTTCACTCTGAAAAATGTCACAGCAGCTGAGTGTCCAAAGTTTCTTCAAAAAGCCCACTAACAAAGATGGTGTTGATAAAAGAGGTGAAAAAAGAGGGACTGATGCAGTGGAAGATGAAGAACAAACAAGTCATCAGCCCTCGGAAACTACCGAGCCAGCAAGCGGCAGCACGGAGGTCGGGAGGGAGATGTTATTATTATCATTTTATAATTATAAGTGACGGGTGAAAATAGATTACGACAGGATGTTTATGACTCTGCCATTTAAGATGACAGACAACTAATAAGTCTCACGCAGCCTCTGGTTATGGGATACGCTATTGCAAAACTGTTACGTAACTGTTGGTAATAGAAACGTCGAGGAATCCAAGAAAAGTGTTGGATTCTGCAGCACATGTCAAACGCATGTAACCTGGGGGGTCACATATTCTCTCTCTCTCTCTCTCTGTCTGTCTGTCTTTCTGTCTCTCTCTCACCCCTCATCTCGCCCCTGTCTCTGTTCTCCGCCCTGCAGGGGGCGCCACACTCCTCCACAACCATGGGAGGATAAACTGCTTCAGAAATCCATCGTGCAAACACTCTGTCGCTCCAACAGACAAAAAACCACCAAAAAAAAAGCATTGTGTTATAATTATGTCTGTGTGTGAGTGTGTGTGTGTGTGTGTGTGTGTGTGTCTAACATCCACGCATAAGAGGTGGGACATTTCACGCCTCCACCTCCCGTTTCCTCCAAGTGATCTCTGACTCATACAACCACGTGTTCAAAGAGATACGCTTCATCTTCTGTTGGTTGTGTCTGTATGCATATGTGTGTGTGTGTGTGTGTGTGTGTTTGTGTGTGTGTGTGTCTAGCTGCAACCCCCCCCCGCCCTCACACCGCGCAGAACGTCTCTGTTTACTCTCCATGTTGGCTCTCTAATAATATGATGTGAGATTCTGTAGCCAGTGATTGACTGTCTGAATTATTTCTTTGATTTCATGGAAGAAATAATCCATAAATAATGGAAGAAACATTTGAAAATGTTATTCTCCGTGAACTCCTGACTTTGACGCCCCGGGGAAACGCGCTCGTCAGGCAATTTTTTCGAGAGACACTCTGTTATTGTGATCTATGGTTGGGTGGCGGCGACGCTATGGAGAGCAGCCTCTTTCCGCGCGGCCCCTCCAGAAAAACCTGATTGTGTGATTGTGTAAATTCAACCCATAATCAGCCAAAAGGCCTCTGATTATGAGCGGGGTCGCAAAACACGCAGCCACTTTGGCAGCACAAATCCGCGATTTAGCCTCGTTTTTCTGGAGGCTCTGATTTCTTTCTCCTCGTGGCAGCAGGAACTCGAAACTCATCCAACACTGGCTACGTTTCCCTGCAGTCAATAAGCCTTTTCTAAGTGGAATATTAGCAGTAACCCGGTTCTGCGCGGCCATGTAAACACCAACAACCCATTGGAATAAGCAGTTTCCGTTTTTTAAGAACCAGAATATTCCCCTGGTTCCTCCTTCTCTAAGGTGAACATGTGATGATGTCTCCTGCTATCAGGATCTCCACATCAAA
>CAESWR010000204.1:331160-342510 GCA_903171835.1 Mullus surmuletus | reverse complement strand
GTGAGGAGGAAACCAATCACTTCATCAGTGTGATGAAAGACACAAACATCCTGGCATTTGGAGACGCTAGAAAGTAGCGGGATACACAGATCCACAAAAAGGGGAGCGCAAAGTTACGCCAAGCAGGGTTTGTAGCAGACCTTCTCCGTACGTGGCTGCTTTGATCGGGATATCACCATTGATTACAATCACCATGGAGACAGGAACAACCCTGTTTGCTCAGCATGGAAACGCCTTATTCACAATGTTTCACTAACCGGAATATGGACTGACTGGAAACATAGACCCCCCGCTTGCTGGAAGGGGCTACACCCTTGTCCCTCCTCCCAAAAAGCTCAGTGTAAATACCCTTCCGGGTGATGAAGCAGAGTCAGTCTTGTGGATGCTGAGGGTGAAGAGTGAGCAAAGTGGAACTGACCTCGGTGCACAGTGAGCGAGGCTTGGTGCAGGGCGGGTCACAGGAGCGGTCCTCGCTGGGCCTGGTGGTGGGGGGGCAGCCACCTGTGGAGCAGAGGCCAAGTCAGAGATGAAGACCCACTGTGGCTGTCATGGGGAAGCTGGAGGCGGCAACTCGGGTCCAACTGCTGAATCATTTAATAAGCTGCTCAATTTGGAAAACACTAAAATAAAAAAAAAATAAAAAAATCTACATACTTGGTTGTAGCCAAAATGTTCTCTTCATCTTCCAGTCATCACCCAGTGGACCTTTCCAGAGGACGTGAGGAGCATGCTATGGTATTATTACAACTATACACCTCAGGAACTGTGTATGTGCAATATGTTTTTCTTTTTTTTTAATGATTTATTCATTTCTGTATTTATTTATTGCTCTTTGTAATCCTGCTGCAGGGATACGGACTCTCCCCATTCTGGGATCAATGAAATACTATCACTACTCCTTCTTCTATGAATCAAATCTCAAAATATTTGCATCTCCAGAGTTCACTATGAGTCATCAATATTGAAACATCTTTTTGCCTGCACTTTCAAGCCCTGCTATCCTGGAAACAAATTGACTGATACCAATAAAGGCAA
This sequence comes from Mullus surmuletus, assembly GCA_903171835.1. Taxonomy (NCBI): domain Eukaryota; kingdom Metazoa; phylum Chordata; class Actinopteri; order Syngnathiformes; family Mullidae; genus Mullus; species Mullus surmuletus. Next base: position 341,475 of record CAESWR010000204.1, on the reverse strand, counting down.
ATGTGTTTCAATTTGCTCCCAGTAGACCCAGAGGAGACGTGTGTGAAAACGTCTGATTTGATGAACTAACTCAATACGGAAATCCATTCATTGATGGCCAACACTCTTACACTGGGCCCCATCGGTGCAATGGCAACGGTTACCAACTGTTATAATACATCTTTTGCAGGTCCTGGACCAAGCTATCAGTCACAACCTGACGATCTGGGAGTTGATAGGCCAGTGTGCTTCTTTTTGAAAAAGTTCAACTCCTCATGTACCAGTTGAACTATTCCACCATAGAGAAGGAAACACATGATGGCAATGGTTAGATGATGGCATTCCACATGTGGGCCAATTGTGGTTGGGGTCATATGGGCCACGAAATCAGAATCAGCTCACATGTAGCATGGGTAGTTGAGGCATCTGGTGCCAGTGCTCAAACTGTGCTCAGCCATAACAGTGACAACAGTGTGTCCACAGCTGGTCCAGTGCTGGCCCATACAGTGTCCACCTCTGGTCCATACAGTGTCCACAGCTGGTCCTTACAGTGTCCACCTCTGTTCCATACAGTGTCCACAGCTGGTCCTTACAGTGTCCACATCTGGCCCATACAGTGTCCACAGTTGGTACATACAGTGTCCACATCTGGCCCATACAGTGTCCACAGCTGGTACATACAGTGTCCACATCTGGCCCATACAGTGTCCACAGCTGGTCTGGTGCTGGTCCATGTATGGCTCAGCTCTGGCAAACCAGATCTGGGCCGCAAAAGGGCCAGCTTTCTTTGCCACATGTGGACCAAATCTGGACCAGTGGGGACCCATGTATGGGCCACCTCTGCCAAGCAGATATGGGCCTCGAAAGGGCCGTCACTCATTGGGATATGTGTGCCGAGTGTGCGTGTCACAACTGCGCCACACCTATTTTGCAATGTGGGTATATTCCTCCAGAGTATTGTATATAGTTTTTCTTTTCACTGTGGTATTTTCTATGAAATGGTATTAACTTACCTGTTAGCTATGTGTAGCCTGTTATTGTTGTATTGATTTGAGTGGAAATAAAGCCGTCCACATCAACTATAACTATAAAGATAACTATAGTTTTAAAAATCGTTGTAACTCAAGTGGATGGCAGAATCCACGCCACAACTACAACAACAATAATAGTGGAGGACGATATCCTTTGAATCACTTTCAGAGCGATTATAATGAACGATTTAGGTCCTGGTGGGCGGAGTTTAGCGCACCTCTGGGTGTACCTGGTCAGATCCCAGATTGGTTAAAAGCTGGTGTAATCAGTCCGTCTTGCACCATTTTGGCCCTAGTTATTAATTATTTTATGTTATTTTGGTAATAGAGTGTTTTGCCATATTTACTGGCTTCCTTTGCTCTGAACTTTGAGCCAGTCCATGAAATCGCTAAACACATACACAGCGAGCTAATGATGCTCATTTAAAAAGATGAGTTTCCTGCAGGAACTAAGACATTGTATTGACGCGTCACTGTCTTATCAAATTAATAGTCGGTGTTTCTGCCTCTGTGGGGTGATTCAGATCCCTCTACAAACACCTAAGCTGGAAGTATACTCTGCTTTTTTCCCCCAAGTTTTTGTACTTTATAGTGCATTCACTGTGATTTTTGGGTCACTAGATACCAACGGATTTTGATGACTCGAGGAGTGTGTGTTCCCACTGGGACTAAAACCCCCCGGATAATGTAGACAGACTGTACAAGTGACACTGATCCAACCAGCAGACACTCAGATAAAACACGTCTGCACTAACACAGTAATCTATCAGAGCCTCTTGAATATTTATTAGGCGGCGTGCTCCACTACACTTCTGTGTGAATATTCATGAGGGGAAAGCCACCGTTCCTGCAGAAATATTTACAAGACGGCAGCCGCGGCGGTTTGCCAATCAGAGCGCTACATTTCGGCAGCCCATCTGGAGCGCTGGATGTACTGGGAGTCATTGCTGACGCCGCCAACGTGCAGACTTCTTGTAAGCTCACCTAAGCCAAAAATAAGACACGGCTCCAGGCTTTTATGAGCGAGAGCTGTAAATAAAAGCAGCTGCCTGTTTCACACAAGCGCTGCTAGAAGCTGCACACTGACACGTGATGGACGCTGGGATTAAACGCTCTGCTGCCGGATATTAATAACACCTTGTTGGCCTATAATTCAAAGGAGCATTTGCAGAGGAATGCTGGACACTTTGGAAGCCTTTGGAAGTACTAATACACCATGAAATGTGTATTAGTACTGTAGTACCGGTGCCACAGCTCATGTAATTCCTGTGGATAGTGATGTAGCTTCACCTTTAGCTCCGTCCGCCCTCTTTTCACCAATCTAATAGATGGTTATGTCGGGTCAGTCATGAACCGAGCAGAAATCATCACAAACCAGTTTAACCGTTAAGAGTTCCTCAAAAAATCGTTCTCAATCGTCCCTCAGGATGAAAAACTGGTTAAACTAAAAACCGCTGCAGAATAACAATATTTCTCTCCACTTTAATGAGTAAATCTTTTTAATCAACTCCAGCGTGAAATATATATCAAATAGCAATTATTTGGGGAGATCTTAACCCTCTAAGTGCCAGTTTTATGTAACCCCACAGTATTTTGATAGAAAATAATTTCCATAAAATGCAATTGAAGGAGGATTTAATGATTATCATTATTATTAGAGCCTCAGATGGTCAATGATTAGCAGCAACATTGAATTTGAGGCATTTGTTTTTTCTGCAGTGACAGATTTTATAGCAAATTCTCTTATTAGTTCCTGGTTAGTTCTAGTTTAAGAATGGACACCAGAATTTCAGATTTCAAAGAAGAAAACAAAAAACTTTAAAAAATTTTGCTATATTCATCCAACACAGTCAAAGTGGCTTGAAAGTGGTCTGGACAAAGATCTTCCCCAGGAACTCCTAAGGGTTAATAGACCGAAGGTGGTTGGATTTTTCTACTTAAGCTTTTCTTGTAATATTTTGTGGTATTTATATTTCTACATCATTTTTTATGTGAACTGATGTGTATTCAAGATGTTTGACCTAGATGTACTATTGAGTGACAGTTGAGGAGTGGACTGAGAGCCACTGCCACCTGTTGACCACCAATGAGACTCAGCTGTTGCTCATTCTGGACTTTGCCTCCACTTTAAATTAGTTGTTTTTTTTTCTCTCTGTCAACATTTACCTGTTGAAAGTCCTGGTGTGGTGGTCTTGGTGTGCACAGGACTTTTGATAAGTTTGTATCATGATCTTATGTTACACCATGTGCATGAAGTACCTGTAACATTGAGTCCATCTGAGCGTTGACACCAGACTTCACGAGACGAGCCTCTCCATGGTCCGGCTTGCCACTTGTACTCGAAGCACTGTCCCTCTGCAGAGAGACAGAGAGAGAGAGAGAGAGAGAGAGAGAGAGAGAGAGAGAGAGAGAGTGCATTGTGGGAAGTCTGTATGATTAAAACCTCTTATTCCGCGTTAACCTGAGAGCAACTCCGACTGGCCACGTGCTCACTAACCCTTAGTTCCTGAAAACAACTTTCTTAATTGTCCCTCAGGATCAATCTAAAACATTTAGGGAGAATTTTGACTTACTTCAAATGAGTCAATCTTTCGAATCAACTTCAGCCTGAAATATATATCAAATGTTATTTATTTGGGTGGATTTTACCCAACATCAATCGAGAGAAAAAAACACAAAAAGTCAAATAATTTCCACTAAATTAGTCTAAAAATGTTCTTTTTTGTCTTTGTAGATACATTCATTCTTAACTGTCTTTTGTTCAGACAATATAAGTAGGTAAAATTATATTGTATCAACAAAAGAAAGTTAAGAATACATTTCCACTAAATGCATTTCAACGAGGATTTCACTATTATTGTTCATTTATTATTTTTTCTACAGGGACAATTTTTTTGGCAAACTCTGTTATTAGTTCCTGGGGACAAAAAACGCCGGCAGGAACTGTGAAGGATTAACATCCTGGGAGTCCTCTCCTGCCTCAGCCTACGTGGAAGCGGCGCTCCGGTGGGACTGACCTGTGCACGGCCGAGCCTCCAGCTCCTGTTCCGGACACTGCAGCAGGTTTTCCGGGTCTTGGGCCACAACCGCTCGCGATCGGACCTGGACCGAGCCGAAACCCAGGTCGTCCCCGCTGACACAGCTCAGCTGACACGGGCTCCAGACGGTCCAGTCCGTCAGGTAGCACTCGCCTAAAGAACACAGCGAGAGGTCAGCAGCTCCCTCAGTGGAGGAGGAACAGATGGGAACCAGTGTTTAACATTTTCCAGGCATCAAATATATTGGAATGGGAAAATGAACAGGAATTTGGGGGAATTTATTTGAACATGGTCAAATCCATATATACATATATTTTAGTTTGTTATAAGCAGACATTCATGCAAACATATCTAATGCAGTATTTGTCAATTACATTAAAAATGTATTTTTATTTTATTTTATTTTCCCTCAGTCTAGGGTCATGAATATAGGCATCAGTATTTGTCACAAGCAAACACACATGCAAATATGCCTGATACAACATTTATAAATGAACTGTAAATTCATTCAATTCAAATTATAAAAACTGTATGATGGTTTCTTTCACAGAACAAAACCCACGAATGGTGAAAAATCAAAGAAGGTTTAGGTATTTACAAAAGCCCAGACATATTCCTGACGTTCCCTCAGCTCAATTTCACAATATTTAGTTGAGCTTTTCTTCAGGCCGTGCTTACTACTCATCAAGGACCTCATCATGCTCAATGGCTGCTGTCTCCTAATGACTGGTTGTCATGGCAACAAAACCCTGAACATTTCCAATATTCCTGAGCTAAAATTCCCATGGAAACGTTCAGAAATTTTGCGGAAATTCCACCTCTTTGCAAACATTTTGAGTGCTAAAGAAAATTACAAAACCGATTGGCAAAATTTGTGTTGGACTATTTAGTTTCCATGCGTGCTGGTGTTCTCCTCAGCCACAGTTGCTGCCTGTAAAGACCCCAGGCGTCCAGGTTATGGGGTCTTCACGTGTGTCCACCCAAAGTATCTGTTACTGTGGCAGAGACCCGTCTTCACTCACTGGCTGTTTGACAACGTGCGACAGGAAGTAGGTTATTAACAGCATGCCAGAGTGAAACCCCTAATCAGATGTTTTCTCCTGTGGAGCCAGATCCGTTTTTATCGTCTGCCCAGAAGCATCATGTTCTCAGCAAAGGGAAGAATTTCAATTAAATGGGTCAGACTGCTCCCTTTGTAGCAGCGAGGCTGATGTGAGCACATTTCCACATGTTTAATTAACTGTGATAAAGCTAAGAGGATTCAGCGGCGATGCAGAGAAAAGCACATTTCTGTGTCTGCGTCCTACATATCAAAGGGAGTGATTGTGTGTTTATTCATCAGAGAGGACGTGCGCGCCGGCGCAGCCCGAGCCCTCTTTGACCTTGTGGGCTCCGCTAAGCCATTTAAGTTGATTAGAGTCTGTTAACGCCTACACACTTTCCGAGGTGGAGTCATCAGTGTAAGTACGCCTGCTCACGTACTTGTGCTGCAGCTGTTGTAACTCCAGCAATAGTTTTCCGCTGTCCAAAACCCCAGCACCTTTATTTTATCAACATTAGGGGGGTCCCGATCTGATATTGATATCGGCCCGATATCAGTAGAAAAAACGAGTATGGGATTATATCGGCCTGCATTTAAAATCTCTGATATAAGCACTCCGATACAAGCAGTCCATTCCAGACTCCACTCCAGCTCTTCTATGTAGAATATGCTTGTGTTTAAGTTAAACTAGAGGTTATTTTGCACTTTAGAAATATCATCTTTCGTTTATTATTTATTGAGGTTATTTTTCAGGGTCTTTTAATGTATTTAGAATTTATTTTATTCAATTGTAGAATATTCTTATGTTTAAGGTTCAAATGTATGTGAGTCATTGGTTAATAATCAATGGGTCAGTTTTTCTCACAGCTACTGTTGCTGACTATTGTTCTCTGTTTGAGTAATATCACTTGATCAAGACTTTTCCCATTCCTTACTACAAAATAAGTCATGAAAGTAGGTATGATTCCTGCTGATATCAGATCTGATCGATATCGGTATGGGCCGATACTCAATGCTGCAATAACGGTATCGTGGCAACACACACACACACACAATTCCAATGCAACTGCATTGTATGTCAATAGACTGTTTATAGATAAATTATCAGCGGTGAATAAGTATTAATATTCTGTCCAACTTAAAAATAAAAGGGCACCGTTTTTTGACAAAGTTTGAATGTTTTCCATTCTTTAAGTTCGGGCTCCTTTTAAGCACCGGCACCTTTTCGAAAGTAGCGGTTTGGCGCCGGTATCAGATAAAACCCAGGGTCCAGCCCTGGTGTGCATCAAGCATCCTCATCACCAAGTGCATCAACAGGCGTGTGTTTTTGTTGCCATGGAGAGCTGCCCTCCTCACTTCCTGTCAATGAGCACATTGACATTTCAAGCGACTGCTGAGCACCTACAAAGCAGACGCCGCTCCGGTGGGCGCACATGGCCTACAGTGGTGGAGACAGGTTTTTGGGCGCCCCGTGCATTTTGAAATGTTGCATTAAGAATCGCTCTAAAGCCGCGCTGACACCGGACGGGACCCCGGCGACCCCTTTTCACTCAGCCAATCAGTGTTGACTTTACCGGCTTCACTGGACGCCATGTTGCTTGGACATCATTGCTGTGATTTATGACACTGTGGCGCAGTTCGACCGAGCGGATTAGAGTTTAGCAGAGTTTACGCTGAACTGTTTTTTTTGGTTTTGTTTAAATCTTGCTCCAATGTAACCATTTGCATCAGGAAAGTTATTTCCAGCCTATAGATTGTCCTCGCTCACTGTGTTGTATTGAATAAAACCGCCAATATTGTGAGAGAATTTTGCAGCAGTGTGAACCAGCGGACCAAAATCTATTCAAGATGGGAGGAGGATGCACGGAAATCAATGGCTGCTAGAAACCAAAATATGATCCAACACCACTAAACGGACCATAATGAGACCCATCGTCCCCCCGTCCCCCCCCCACACACACGCACACACACACTCTCCAGGAGCTTGGCAGCAAATGGATTTTCTTCAGATAATGATGATGAACGTGAACCAAGCCTTGTGTTGGAGAGCAGACGAGCTCCGTGAAGAGCAGAGCTGTGTGGAAACAGTGGCTGCTGACAGAGAAACCTGAGCAGCAGGTGGACGTCGTTGCTCCTTCTGGGATCTAAAGACCTTCTGACAGCTGATGTAAAACACTCCGACGTTTCCAAAGTGGGAGGCCGGTCCTCCTCCGGTCCTCAGAGGGGCTCCAAACGGTTTCAGGGGAGGTTTAATAATAATAATATCAATCACATGAATGATTGGTGTCATGGATAAACGTGAGTGACAGCAAAAGTGGGAGCTGTTGCTGTTTTCTTCCTTCAGACGTGAATAAATGCCTCCACAAATCCTGGAAACTCTCTCCAGGTAGGAGTTCACACGTTTGTCACGTTCCAATAAGGGCGCAGGAATCAACACGAGCTCATGCAGCAACAATCACCACCTAACCAATTAACTGTTAACTAATGAGTTCAACCATCGCGAGCTAATGCTGCTAACTAAGGTGTTAACTGAGTCATTATCAGGAGTGTGAGATTGATTGATTGATTGATTGATTGATTGACTGTGTCCAGTGTCCAGATTGTGTCTTAACTCTCCCACATCCTTCCAGCAGCACAATGTGACTTATGTTGTCATGGTGATTTTACCTTAGCATGGTCTGAACATCACTGGCTACGTTTCCATGCAGTCAATGTGCCTTTTCTTACCGGAATATTAGCAATAACCCGGCTGTGCGCGGCCATGTAAACACCAATAACCCATTTGAATATTCTGGTTTTAAAAAAACGGAATATTAGCATATTCAGGTTTTAAAAAACCTGAATATTAGGTTTTTTAAAACCTAATATTCAGGTTTTAAAAAACCTGAATATTAGGTTTTTTTTAATAGGTTTTAAAAAACCTGAATATTACCAAGGAATCTGAGTCTTTTGGAGTGAGGAGGAAAGATGAAAGACACAAACATCCTGGCATTTGGAGACGCTAGAAAGTAGCGGGATAGACAGATCCACAAAAAGGGGAGCGCAAAGTTACGCCAAGCAGGGTTTGTAGCAGACCTTCTCCGTGTGTGGCTGCTTCGATCGCCATATCACCATTGATTACAGTCACCATGGAGACAGGAAGAACCCTGTTTGCTCACCATGGAAACGCCTTATTCACCATGTCTCACTAACCGGAATATGGACCTTAACTGCATTCTAAACATAGCCAGTCTATCTGTTCTACCTCTAACTGAGGACACAAGCTGCTTCCATCCCGCCTCACTAGCCCCGCCCACCTGCAGCCACTTCCAGCCTGCTGACCTAGTTCACGCTTATTAAGGCTGCAGCTCATCTTAATTAATGCACCCCATTGTCTCATTTGTCATATCTAAAGATGCGACTCCCGTCCTGCTTGTGTTGGCCGTCAGTGAGCAGACTGTGAGGGTTGGATCTCACACACACACACGCACACACACACGTGAGTCTGCCTCCCTACCTGGGCAGGGCACCGTGCAGGCCTCCTGCAGCACGATGTGTGTGTCTCCGTCCACCGAGGGCTCCAGGTCGCCGCACAGCTCGTCGTCCACCAGATTGCTGCTCTGCAGGTCCGAGCCGTCCGACACGAAGCACGACACGTTCCGGAATCGGACGCCTTCGCCACATCTCGCTCCCTACGCCGGACACAGTCACACCACTCTCATTATCATCCATCAGTATCATTGTCACACATGAAACAGGCAGCGGTGCAGTCGAGGTCAGACGCAGGTAGACGCCGTGAAACCAGTAGAAAACATCCCAGATTACCGTATAACTTCTACAAAATGTTCTTCTCCTCTGTGTTAGGAAGGGGGAACGTTTGGACCAGAGAGCTTCTGGAGCCCACCTCACTATCAAGGAAGGACGGAGGGAACGATATCCTCCTTCCTTCCTTCCTCTCTCCCTTGCCTCTCTCTCTGCCTTCCTCCTCCCTCTAATCCCTCCTTCCTCCGTCTCTTCCTTACTTCCTTCATCTCACCCCCTTTTCCCTCCGTCCTTCCTCCCTCTCCCCTCATTCTGTCCTTCCCTCTCTCTTCCCTCCTTCCTTCCTTCCTCCCTCCCTGCTTCCTTTCTTCACTCTCTCTCTTCCCTCCCTCTTTCCTTCCTGCCTCCCTTCCCTCCTCCCTCCCTCTCTTCCTTCTCCTCGTCCTTTCTCCTTCTCTCTCTTCCCTTTCTTCCTCCCTTCCTCCCTCCCCCCCCCCCCCCTGTCATCCACAGTGGACTAAAAGGCTCTCAGGGCGTTAAAATCGGCTGTTACTTTTTTTAATTTAACCTTAATTTTACCAGTTTAAACCAGTTGAGATCAAAGAGCTCTCAGAGTTTATACCCACGAGAAGAAACCAGACTTCACCACTGTGTGAATGTCTCGGGAAACACATTAACAGGAGACATTCACATTTACTTTCCCGGCTCCTGGTTAACGTGTCCACAGTGGGCTGATGGGAAATCTCAGAAGAGCAAATTTGACATTTTGCAAACCAAGCCACAAGCTTCATGTTTTGTGTGGACAATGAGCTTCAGACGCACGGAGAGCAAACACGGTGCCGGGGGCCACACAGAGTTTTATTCTATGTTCATATATATTGTGTTTTTGTCAGATTTCCCCTCAGCTCTGGCTTCTTCTTCTTGGTCTGTGCGGGTGAATCTGAGAACCTCCGTGACAAGATGCTGAAGGGTAAAGTGGTTTTCCTGTGACATTTGAATTCCGTGCCTGAAGTTTGGAGGAATGTCAGTGCTGCTCTGGAATAAAGAAGCGCGTGTAGCTTGAAGTCTTAACATGTCATTTTTCCTCGTCTTTCTGCCTATATTAACATTTTTACCAACTTTAAATGATTCAGTCTTTTTAAGCGGCTTCAGCCTGAAATATACATATACAAATATATATTTATATCAAATATTATTGATTTCAACCCTCTAATTGCCAGTTTGTTTATGTAACTCCACGGTATTTTAATTGAAAAAAGGGGTTAAAAAAAACAAGAACTCCAATAATTTCCATAAAATGCAATTCAAGGAGGATCCAATTATTCCTATTATTATCGGAGCCTCAGATGGTCAATGATTAGCGGCAACATGACATTTGAGGCTTTCTTAATTTTTCTGCAGTCAAAATGGCTGGACAAAAACGTCCCAAGGGTGAAATGTGACTGATTAGTATTATTATCATTACTGGACGACTGTATTTGTCT